>JAFFZH010005658.1:0-31414 GCA_018420115.1 Euura saliciscinereae
CGCGATAGGCAACTGAACATACACCTGTAATTTGGTTGGCAATGCCATGTTGTAACTCGCCGCCGAAAAAATTGCCGAGCGATAACGCTTGGCATTGCCAACCAAATTACAGGTGTATGTTCAGTTGCCTATCGCGGGCGCTTCAGATTCAATTTCCCTGGGTGTACATACACGCAACACGTGCGTGTAGCTGCAGTGCCGTAGAGTCCCGTGGTGTAATAATCTTTTCGCCCGATTTCAACCTTCCTGGAAGTTCATAATTACCGTCTTTCGTCCAGAACTATAGGTTGCGACTATTGCGAGCGATTTAATATATTCACTTTCCATCAATCCTTAGTTCAGATATTTGTTTGGTCTGATTCAGATAAAGTGAACTATGAAGCTTTCATAACCGCAATTGATTCGACTTCTTCTGTATAAAATGTGCGAAATTGTGAGCTTGAAGATAAATCAATGTGAGGATGTTTCGTATCGGAGTTTATGTATAATTATACCGCTTTATCTATATGTCTAACAGTATATTTAAATCATTCCGAAGTTCAAAGTGTCTTGAAATCGAACTTATAAATATTTCTAACTATAATTCCAGTTCGCTCTACTATTTTTTTAGTTCTTCCAAACAAATCTTAACGTTTTCACACTTCGACCAAATCTGGGCACCTCAGTACAAACGATTATATTTTATCAGACGTTACATCGGTGTGAATCTCACCCAGGTGGCACCACTTCTGTCCCTTTATGAACTTATTGTAGACTGAAAAACGTCTTGACTGTCTTATGTCAAGCCAATAGTTGAATATACGCTGAAAAAAAGTTCACGAATGTCCTCTGAACAGTCAACCGATAGACAATACCGAAAAATCGACGATTATTAGACTTATATATAGTTGATCGAAGACTTTTACTCGCGGAAGCCTGTCGACCATATAATATGACGACTTGAAATACGTCCAATGATAGTCAACGTTAGGATAATTGCACTCCCTGGGTTGCACTATTTGGATGTATTTCATCACCACTAATTATTGTGAAGCGAAATAAAAATTCGAAGAACAATGAGTTAATATATTTAAAATCTTTCAATACTTAATACATATAGTTAATACTAACAAATGTCGTTACCACAATAACATGATTGCAGCAAGCCGAACTGTATGTAGATATCAGATCAATTCTCAATAATTCACTTAAAAATAGTCATGTGTTCAATACGGTTGAAAAAAACGTTTATAAAAATATCATTCACTGATTGTGAGTATAACAATGTACACCTAATGCGATTCGACTCCTCCAGACATCTAATTCACCTCAACATTACCTCGACTGAAATACATGTCAAAAGGTCAAACTGATGAACCAAGCAGAGCAATAATATTATTTTTCAAAAGGTTCGCCAGCTGAGCACTTTTGAACGTTGCATGGATGCGTGTTTCTTGCTGCCTACGCGATGACCTTATCACCGCTGGTAATCGAGATACGAAAATGAATTATTTCTGCTTAACTTGGCGTCTGAAATAAATGGCAGAGAGCATGATGCTGCCGCTCAGCGCAACGGAGATAATAAAGTTGCTTAATAAAACGAGGTCGGCCGAGTCCATCCATATTGTGAACACTCTGGCTGTAAGAAGAACAGAAGACTTATTTTTTTCCATCAACTTTGATATCAGCGATAATTTTCAATTCAAATTGAGAGAATATGAATCACCTCATCGACTAATACGTGTGTATTGCAATTGTAATTCCTGAAAAGTTTAATTTTTTCAAATACAACTTACTGAGATTCGTCAGGGTGGAAATGACCCAAGTAGTAATGGAAATCGTCTCAGAATTTCGTGCTTGTATAATAGCAGCCAATTGCGCTACTTTGCTCGACGCGGAAATCGGCGTACAGAGCGGCTGGAAAATGAGTTACAATGCCGTTAGAAAAAGAGAAATCGTATCACCAAATGCAGAGCATTTGGTTCCTAAAAATCGTAGGCATATGGTGGATTACAATCATCACAACCCTCAATTTTATACAAATTCTAAATTATACGAACCGCTAGAATTGTAAGAACGGTCTTAGGTATGATTTGACCTAAGAAACAGCTGAAAATCGTAAAGTAAAAAACGGCGAGCAAGATCGATCCCACATTGACGAGATCCATATACAGTAGCACCAGGTATATGAGGACAAACTCCTGGACCAGGATAACCGGATACTCCAAATATGACAGAAGGGAATAGCCGTTCGTATAATTGTAACTAGTCATCACCGTGTAGCTGGAAACGAATAAATTGCAATGTTAGTATAGGGTCATTAAAAGTCCCTAAAAATAGGTTCATGAATTCTACGCTGTGGCTGTGATGATGGCTTAGCTGCCGAGTATCATAGCATAACATGCATACCTACTAGTGCCCATATTTTATAATATGCGGGTACCGAAATTGCAATCAGATGAATTTTTGGTCAAGTCATGTGGGGAGTGGAAGTTTTTTATTTTGCCAACAAGTACATTAATGTCTCTGCGACTATTTAATCGATTTCGATAAAAATACCAGGATCTGCATATCCGAGTCATAGTTTCATGATTCGTTTATATTTAATCAAATAATTCAGTGTATCCTGTATACCTTGTAAGTTCCAAGAATAATCCGAGAAGTGAGATTCCTTCAGCCGACTTTAATTTCAGTAAATTCATAATTTGTGGAATCTTCTGCACTAAGCACATCAATATCGTGATGATGCTTAGAAAATCGGCGAATAGTTGTAGATACATTTTTGCTACGTTCAATTGTTTTCAGTTTATTTCACCAACTCGAAACAGGTTGCTCCGCCTTATTCGATTACCGTGCAGAACACTATGCACCGATTCCTAGACAAACCAAATATGTAGGTCAGAGTAATGAATTCTACTGATGTGCACGATGCTTCCGAAATAGATTCGCATATCAATCTTCATCCGTACAGAAACTCCAGCGACAAAGTACACGAGTTGTTATTATTCGGCGTGAAAGCTAATTAACGGTCTTCCACCACACTATACATGCACATGTACAAGGGAACTGATCATGTTCCGTGCGTAACTGGGACAGCTCATCTGCCTTGGACAGATTCACGTGTAGTAAGAGCAGAGCGACTAGGAATCACCGCGCTGTACCGATACGACACAAATAGAAGTGAGCTGTGGAGGAGAAGAAGAAAATGTGAAGAAAAAAAAACTCTCATACTGGTCTGACAGACATGCCAAGGCCGTAGGCAGGGAAACCAGTATATCTGCAGCATAGAGATCTCAGATCACGATTATAATGTGTACACCTATCTGGTTATGTAATGCGAGAGGCGTGAGCACGCGCGACTCACTCACTCACTGCTCGCAAATCTGTCGAGTTCGGAAAACGATGCGCGCGTCATTACCATACACACGGGGCGCGCAGCCGCTGCAGCAACCTGTTAAATCCTTGTTATCACCACGTCACGTTCTCGCCTAGCGTAGATCAATACACTCGCGAGTGTTGAACGGTTAAATGGCCATTCAAGAGGCAACACTCAACTTGTATGGACTTGTACAGACAATTGCGATTTCCGCGCGTCAGATTTTACACCATCGCGACGTAACAAAGTCATGTTTTTTCTGATCCATGACTCGAGTCACAATCGAATTTCATTTCATCTACGATCTATAGCCAACAATAAGAACACATATGAAATTTGTCCTCTTTTCACTGCGATGACAAACTGACTAACTACAGCAAAGGCTTGTTTCAATGATATATGTCATAACGGTTCTTTCCCACCTGCGGGACTGAATAACATTCGTATAAGTAAACACAATGTGTTTCGTACAAATACACCAATGGCCTATCATTACGTCGAAAGATCATCGAGAGGCGATAACAAATTAGGGATTGGAGAATAAATGATAAGTTTTTAGAAAATCGGTATAATTTATGCGACAGAAATTCAGTTTTAATAGTATTATGGAAAATGATTAACAATTTGTTTTCTAATATTATATGGGAATCGTCGGTATGCGAAAACCCATTGATTGTATTCTACGCGCTCGAAAGCATGGTTGGCAGGCGGTACCATCACGTTACTACAAGCGCGCGTACTCCGTACGTCGTCCGTAGCTCGCTCGTACTATGGCATATACCTGCGTATACCATGATGCGTTTACCTGTAATCCGATGTCCCGCCCCCGCCGCGGGAGAGTCCCGAACCCCGAGTGCGGCAGAGAGCCAGAGCCAGAGCCAGTGTCAGCAGAGTGCGGCGATAAGCGGAGGGAGCGAGACGAAAGGCAGGCAGCATTGCAGCAGCGGCAGGCGCCGAAGTGCGGACTGTCGGAACGAGGGAATGGGGGAACGGAACCAACATGGAGTAAGTGGGATGCGAGGATTCTGCGTTGTCTTTTAAATATTGATTTGTACCGTGGGTGAAAGAGGCCTTCCTCTTTAAAACTATTTTCCAACATTACATCGAGTCAGTATCTCTATTTGAGGGGAATAATGGTCCCAGAACATCCGACGAGGGTACGTATCGGGTTTTAATCGTTCTTAAACGTCAAATTCGGCGTACTACCTCACCCGCAAACATCGACCGCGCCGGGATATCAAACTCATTATTTTAAAATAAGGCATTCCCTCTTTTAGCGGATATGTTTTAATTACTGGCAATAGGCGATACCTCGCTAAGTCAGAGGTCAGGGCGGTTAGGGCTGTGCCGTTTCCCGATCCAGTTTCAATAATCACGTTTTCACTCTCTACGTCTTTCAAATTCACCTAATTTCTAAACTATTTCTACAATTACGTGATTAATTGTCTGGGATCCAGTTTCAGCAGACGACTCACTGACTAATTCTAGTTTCTCAGTCTCGCAATAACAGGATAAAACCTTGTATCGCAATCAACGTTACGTGACTCAGTGCCGCATCGTTTCTGTGCAAAAGTGTGATAAATATTTACCAATTATCTCCCATTATAACCACTGACGATGTAAATCTATGATTTCTAGATCGTCATGGCGCGTGAAATTTGTACCGTTGGATTTCCAGACGTGAAGGCAGAGATATTTTCTTCTATTCGCCACGAGTGCTACTCGGGATTGCAAAAAGTCAGCCTCTACGCCGTGTAGAAATGGTAACACTCAAAGATATCGTTGTTCGTAGGGAGAGAATCAGGGAACATTGATTGACTATCTAAGTTTCAGATGGTAATATGGACGCGAAGCGAGTTACGAAGAGACAGAATTTGATTCAGTGAATATATATCGACTCGCCTTACCTCTGGCCGAATGTGAGATGGACTCCCCTCCGTCGTGCTCGCTAAGCGCCACTGGGCCACTGAGTGACCTGGGCAGCAGTGGACTTGGGGGTTCGATATCCAGTGATTCCGTGCGAGCGCATCTTGCCATTGAGGTAAAAGATGAAAAGCTACCGTATATACTCACCGACTACTCTTTTCCCACTGCCAACAGATGCTGGAGAGCGACGTCGAGAGCAAATCACTCTCGCAAGATTCGTTCGATTACTCCGACGGTATGTGTGGCGAAAATTTCAACACTTTGAAGAAGGGACCAGGCTGGGCGGAGATCGATGGGAAATTGGAAGTCGAGGTTGTAGACGTGGCGATTAAACCTCCGCCGGAATTTCAGGACAGTCCATCTCCGCCGGACTCGGCTCCTATCCTCTGTTACACGCGTATGACGCGGCACCTAGCGCCGAGATGGATAGACAAGATGGCTGAGATGTTGATGCAACTGATAGTGGAAGAAGCTCTAGTCATATCCTGCCGTATATCCTGGCCAGAAGGCCGGATAGCGCCAGGCTCGAACCCTGTATCGATAGTGGCGACGAACGCGGGAAGTTCGCGACTATTCTGGACCTCGGAATTGTTGACTTATTCTCCGCCGTGCCAGGGAACTATAACTATAACGCCGTACAGCACGCTTAATCGTCCAAATTCTCGCTGCTCCCTTTCGTCATCCCGATTATCCAGTTCGCACAATTCTTTGAATACCTCAGGATTGAACCACAAGGTGGACGACAGTAGCTTTATCACGTCTGCCATGTCTCACGACGTTCTGACCACTAGTGAAATAAGTGATATGTACAACGTCCCGTTCGACTCTGATATATACACCGTGCCGATAGACATGGTGCGACCTTTGCACGAACTGAGAACTCCTCAAAGACCAAAAAGGCACAGGCACCATAGGAAAAGGCGGAGAAACGTGTCGGCTAGTTCGCAGAGCGAGCTGGAGGCTCACATCCAACAGGCGAGGCAATATTGCGGCAAACCACGCGCGATCACGCACGTGATCAAGTCGCAACGACTGCTGACCGAAGTGTGTTGTAACGAAGCTGCTAATGGGAAGCGGCACAGTGTGCCGGGAACTTCGGGCCGACATCCGCCTCATCCTTCCAACAGCCAAGCGCACAATATCGGGGAACCAATCCATATGACGCTACACGAAGTGCGTCAGTATTTGCAAACTTTATATTCAAGCTCCAGTGATTCTAGTGAAAATAAAATAAAACGTGATAAAATACCTGCAAGCCAAACACCTATACATCTAGCAGCGCCAAAAGGTCTTAGTATAAATAATAACAATAGGTATAGTAATCCTCATACAGACTCGTCGACGGACACACCAATTTCTAATAAAACGAACAACGGGCTAGTTCAGAATAACAATAACAACGCTAACTTTAGGAAGCACAAAAAGAATGCTTTTGCTAGTATTAAAAATAAGAAAGTTAAAGACGAGCAACAACAGAAAGAAAAGTCTGATACGGAAAGAGAGAAGATTAAAAAGTCACAACGTAATTTTTCGCTAAATTTAAAACAAACACTTTGTAATATCTTTAGGTTTAGGCGATTAGGCTCCCCCGAACATTTTGTAGGTAAACAGAATAGCATCGTTCAAAGTGATATCGTTGAGGAGGAGGAAGGTATTGACTCCGATCAACATACCAATAATAATAATACTACAACCGAGCTTGACGGAGCTGTGCAAAAGTTGCCTTTTTTTAAACGTGCGCTGCCACCCCTGCCTAAAAGCAACGGACATCCCGGAGTCGAACAAGCCGAGGAGGCCCTCACAGCCATGATATCGAAGCCAGAATCTCCATCTCCTTCGCCTCTGGTGCCTCTCCATCTTCCAAAAGATGACGAGGATACGGCCGAGGATACGAGCATGGACTTTGCTGCCAGCATTGAAAAAGTCAAAGATGTGAGTGTTTAATTAGAATTCATTCATTGTTCGTTTAACTAAATTTCTTCTGTTCTTCAGTACGGCTGGTATTGGGGGCCCATATCTGGCGAAGCAGCGGAAAAAATATTATCCAACGAACCGGATGGATCGTTTATTGTGAGAGATAGCAGCGACGACCACTACATTTTTTCATTGTCCTTTAGACTCAACAGCTGCGTGAGGCACGTCAGGATAGAGCATGATCAGGGTAAGTTTACTTTCCTGACTTTTCTTATTGCTGTTATTCTTTCACATTTTTCAATACAAGTCTCATCATTTTATTATCAAATTCAAATAGCTGTGTAAAATTTTACGTCATCGACAACATTTCTATCATAACTTGTTGTACCAAACTAATTTGGTAATCGATACAAAAGTTCGTCAGCTTCAAGTAAAAATTAGGGATGTGCCGGATAACCGGATACCGGATATCCGGCCACGCAATATCCGGTATCCGGCACAAGAAAATCGCCGAATGTTGGATTTTCATAGCAACTAAATAGTACCGTATCTCCCATTCATTGTACCCATTGTCAACGCTTTTTGTATGCTTAGAAATGACTGAAATCCCGCACCGTATCTGAATTATGTTTTTAATATTTTTTTTTTCCATTTCTTTCATCTTCACTAATAGTGTAATTATCTTCTGGACAGTATATTGAAGATCATTGCTATCCGGTTATCTTGCCGGATAGTAAAAAACAGGCCGGATACCGGATAGTTACCGTATATCTGGCACATCCCTAGTAAAAATACTGCGCTTTTGTTTGTCAGTCATGTTAGGATAATCCGGATCACATTTTTGTTAAACTAGTAGACTAGTAGAATTTTCTGTCCAGCGCATCCTTATTAAGGGGAGACTTCGGTGAATTTTTTGCCAAAAATAGGTTTTTTTATTCTTACAATATTAAAAAGAGGTGTATAAAAAAATCCTTCCAGCAGTTTTTCAATAATGATAGTATGGGCTGTGAGAAAACATTTCAGCCTCTTGCGATGAAAATCTCCATCGCAAGGTTCCTTGCGCATACATTTTCATCGCAGGAGGCTGAAATTTTTTCTTCACAGCCCATAGTAGCATTATTGAAAAACTGCTGGAAGGATTTTTCTATACGTCCTCTAATTGGGATCCGACATGTAGCAACGCGACGTCTGGTGGCGGAAACGCAAACTCGTCTAACGCAGATAGCTTCGCGACTTCCTATGGTATTCGGTGTAATTTTGGGGAAATTGAATCAATGAAAACAAATTAATGCACAGACAGAAGTTTATGGAACGATGTCTCAATGTGAAACCAATTTCTTTTTTACAGCTTATGAGTGCCCAAATGATGATTATGAACGCATTTACCGGAGTAATCTAGAATTCAAAATACACGTGTACTGGCATAGGGCAATGCATGGCGCATATCGTTTGGCGGCGGAAACGCGAACTATTCTAGTACAAACTTTCGCTAAGCCACGCCCACAGGTCGGATCCCAACAGCGATTTTCAAAATTTCACTGATGCTGCAAATTTATTTGGGCTTGCAAGCAAGCCTACTGATATCTTTGCACATATTGTTGCGGTAGCTGCCTTTCTATGTTCTTGTCTACCTACCTTGACTCTTGAATTTCTCTAATCTGTACCGATAAGGAAAACGGAGATATTGGTTTTGCCTACTTGGATTAATGTCACCTTTGAAAATGGGGCAAGCCTGGTGCCAAAAACGTCGATTCATGTATTTTAATATCTCTTGTTGCATGCAGGGCATGTGAGCTTGCACATGCTTTCGAATTAATCCTGTAGCCTTGGTTATTTACCCCTCATACAGTCGCATAGAACGTAAAATATATTACAAATTCAAAGCAAATTGATTAATTTTGTTTTTTCATCCTTCCTACCCTTCCCGGTGAAGAATTTTTCTCGCCTTTATTCTGTGTGTGTGTGTGTAAATATGCTTTACAACAAAAATTGAATAGGCACTAATGGTTCCTTGTGATTTGCGAAAATGATATCAAAGAGTGAATGACTATTGCTGTTCTGAAGATGTTGTGAACTTTTATGCTAATTTTTGGTATACAAATTCTGTGTCTTTGGTGGCAGTGAAGAAATGAATCGGGATCGTTCATCTGGAATTTTTTTATTCAAATCCATTGAAGTAAATAGAGAGAGATCTTGAAACCGCGAAGTCTGGTGTGCATAAAAATTTATCTGTTATTATTACTGTCAGAATTCTGATAGAAATTTTGATGATTTGAATTCCTAGTCTGTGATGAAATCGGGATACAAACCCAATGCGTTAGAAGCAAACTTTTCAATAGTTCTTCCAGTGAGTGATATGAGGCTTTTTCAAGACAGACTCTTCTACTGCAACACAGTTTAAGCCCTGTCATAATGCGAACATATTTCTTCAAACGCAGGTAACTTCAGTTTCGGGAGTTGCACCAAATTCAAATCCCATACAATCGTGGATTTCATCGAGAATGCAGTAGAACACTCGCGCAGCGGACGTTATTTGTTTTTCCTCCATCGGCGGCCCGTGTTGGGTCCTATGCGCGTTCAACTTCTGCATCCTGTGTCGAGGTTCAAGCAGGTTCAGAGCCTTCAACACATATGCAGATTCGTTATCCTGAAGATGGTACGCAGGGATTTGATTCCGACTCTGCCTTTGCCTCGACGTCTCATCGATTACCTAAGCACACCTCATTACTACAGCGAACAGCTTGCCGAACAAGACGATCGTGCAGAATCGCCTGTCAGCTCCTCTACGGGAGAACTGGAGAAAATTTGTTTTACACCTCAGGGTTTGTCGTGAGGTATTTGATCTTTGTAAATTATGTTTTTTCTGTTCGCCTGCACTTTTTAACAAATTTTAACAAACGGATGAAATTACTTTCAGACATCGCAAGCAACGGCCTCTATAGGAAGAGAGTGAATGCGAATCAATGCCTCTTTGTGAGAAAGGGTAATTCTGTGGACAGTAGTAGCTGAAGCCGAGATGGAAAAGTTGCGATTGTTTTTTTGCCAGGATATATGGACTCTACTTATAGTTGATAAACTTTGTTCCAAGTAACAAGTTTTACACAGACAGAAGAAAGGGAAAAATCTAACAAAAATATGATAAACTTGATAAACAAATGTTTGTATCGGTGATTTTAATAACCAAGTGATATTTCTGTAGCTGGCCTGTCCGTGTAATCGGTCAGTCCATTAATCAGTCCAAATTGTTGGTGTTTATATATAAAATTAAGATCCAAAATGTCCATGAGAATAAGAATAATTTTCCCAACGAGCTTACGGTAAACTTATTGAAACAATATTCAAGACTGGTGTAGTCAATTAATCAATGAAGCAACCAAATATTCTCGAAGTTCGCTAAATATTAACATCCCTATTGTTTATTGAAACGCTTCGATTTCGAATTTTTTGTGTGGTCAGACATTTTTTATTGTGGGCTAACTGACAAGTCGATTTACATACCCGCAGACGATGATCTAAAACCTTTTGATTTACTCTTATTTTACTATTTGAGTATTGAGAAAAAAAAAACTATTTCTTTCAAACGTAATGCTCAAACAAAATCCAAGCGCAACAAGAAGCAATATATCTGACTTGAATCCATGAATCGCTCATTTCTTCTATCTGTAGCAAAGTTAGTTCGGCTTAACTGTGAAAGCATTCATGGACTGCATACATATCGTCAAACCGAAAATCAACAAAACTGAGGTCGTTGTAGACGTTAAACTGCGAAGCATATGAAAAACTATCGAAGCTTCGGGGAAAAATGGTGATTTATTTGACCATAGGTCTCACTACTGCCCTGTTTATACTTTGTTGTTTGATATTACATTATGTACCTACTATGTTATCTTCTTGGTAATTGACCACACTGAATTGTCATACCCGACAAACCTAGGTGCCTCTAGTCTGTACACGGGCTGCAATCTCTTGGAATCATTAATCATTACTGGCCCCGTTGTTACTTTAATTTCATAATCCATCATTTACATTATATATTGCGAAGTTTTTTTTTCCATTTTATTTATCAACGAAATTATCAAGTTTTAGTTTTACGCTGTAACATTCCTATATTTATGTTTTGAACTTAAAGCTTTACTTATTTATTCTATATCGTTTATTTCAACTAGAATATACCTAGATATTAATGGAAATGAATCATGTTCTTATACCTCTAAAACATAACACTAGGTCAGCACCAATGCAATTAATTGGTGTTATGTAAAATGTAATATCAATGCAGTACTAATTATCTCTCACTCGAATAAATAATCTTGGTGAACTGTGTGCTGTGATAATTACGATTACCATATTGGTAATGTATCGATTAGGGTGGCAACATTTTTATCTTGAGGCGTGAGAATTGAATCTGAAAATTTCGGTCAAAGTGTTGTAACCCTAAAGAATTGATCATAAAGGAGTCACGATTGGGAATGGAATAATGTTATTACCAAGGTTGAATTTAATTCAACAAAATTAATGAGTTGTGATAATAGATTTTCTGTTCACCACTTTGATAAAAAAAATTGTAGATGAAACTTTAAGTTTGTCTATCAGAGAGGATTTTTTTTATCAGTCTGAGAGACCGTCGTATCATTGTGTTAATTATGAAATACTATTACAGTATTAATTGTCACTGAAAAAAATATCCCTTGTGTATTCCAATGATCGCATGTTTGAAAAGAAAATGAAAATGAAGAATATGTTTTCAGTTTAATTGAACAGTAATATCACCACGCACGTGGTTATGCAATTAAACGTTCTATGGTGCTTCTGGAATCATAATAACGGAACGTGCAAATTGTTTTTTTTTCTTTTAAGTGATAATCACTTGGATGTAAGAAATATGTAGGAGCTGCAACTGTATACGGGCCTAAACGAAAAGCTACAAGAGCTTTGTACTTTTATATTATCAGAAGAACGTGTGTTATCTCCTCGATCCTCATAATTAAGCGAATGACCCCTCATTGAATTGAAAATGAAACGTGTTGGAAACTATCAACGGTACTTGCGAATCTCTTAGAGATTCATATTTTGCATAAGACATACACCTAAGATGAAGTTTAGATAGAGGGAAAAGCGATCACGTGCGAAATGCGAAGAAAAGATTCTTTTGAACGTGGTTTTCTCTTCGATTAGATGTAAAAATTTTTCTACCATACAATCATAAGTACGATACGACGAATTAATTCCAAAGAACAAATTTTTAAGTTATTATGAATATACATATTTATAAATCTGGTAACTCTAGCGGAGGAAAATGAAATTATTAAGATAATAAGAAACTTCTGTATTTAGCATATAATGTATACCACATAACAGACGAATTTCATTAAGTTATCTCTGAAGAAGAGAACTTGTTACAAGCCAATAAGAAATCCGTTATTTGACAAATACTTACAATTAGTTTGTAGTCGTCTCAATATCATTAAGTTTACAGTCCAAAATGTTCTGTTCAAACTATTTGATACTCATTTAAAACCATAGTCGAACATGCTTGGTCATTGTCAGACCACACAAATGATTGTTGCATTAACGGACAGACCAGCCGTGCGATAGTTTGAATTGTTCAATATATGTTGCATCAAATTTCGATTGGTCTTTATTTTATCTACCTACTCCTGCACCACAGTAAATACTCACAAGCGGGCATCGCCTACTAGGGGTAGCCGATTCGGTCCATTTTTAATACACAAGTAGGCCTTGACTAGAAGTGTAACGGGTGCAAGTAATAAGCCGCTAAACTCAGCCGTTTCCGAAAAATGAATATCGCAAATTTTGATGCCTTTTTATACTTTCCACGTCTGCTTGACGACAGCGAACGCGTAGCTCAACCAGCAGCGCGTCCGTCTCATGAGCGTGGAGTCCCCGGATCGATCCTCGCTCGGAGTAATTTTTTTTATGTTTTTCTGCACGTAATATATTTTTTTTATCATTCACATTACATGAGACAATCAATATCATATTCATTCGTGTGTATCCAATTGAAAAAATACGACTTTCCAGCGTATCTACTGTGATTAGTTAGTCTTTCTCTGGTCCATTGCAAACTAGTGATACATTGTATTGGTATACGTGTTACTCCATGTTCGAACCTGTCGAAGCCAGCTGCAGCACGAGTACAAAGAATCAAACATCAAAATTTGCGATATTCATTTCTCGGAAACGGCTGAGTTTAGCGTCTTATCACTTGCACCCGTTACACTTCTAGTCAAGGCCTACTTGTGTATTAAAAATGGACCGAATCGGTTTCCCGTAGTAGGCGATGCCCCATTGTCAGTTAGTGAAAAGCCCAAATAAACTGTATTAGTTATTTTATATACAATTGATTGGATGAAATTAGATAACAAACGATTGCGATCAGAGATTACATTATAACTTTGAACGATTTAAGTAACAGCGTCTAAGATGGAATTCCAAGAGTTTTCTTCACGAGTCTTTGAGCGATTCTTTCAAATTCGGCACGATCTTCCCTCCACATTTTGGCAGCGTCAACATTAGCCCCGCTCTCGTCATTCGGCTCCGCCAACATGCTTACGACACTCAATAAAATTTTTTCTACACTCTGTACAGGGCTCCACCTTTCCGCACTGCTTTCGTAACCCATTGGATCGTCTCCTGGCGCATGAAGAATGCTGATGCAAACCCTCCCGTCGGCATATACTGTAGATTTAAAATTACATCAATGTTAAATACGACTACATACACAACGTACAGGTGGTGTTGTCTCAAACTATACGCACTTTTTGACCTTACGACGATTGAAATTCTCCCAACTCGACATACCACTTGAATTATTCATGAATGATGATTTTACTTACCTCGATGATGAGTTTCTTTTTTTTTTCATATTACTTTACTCGAACTTACTGTTTGGGTGAAACATCTCGCATGTGAATTGCATCTTTGGCGGACTGAGAGGATAGTCTGGGGGAAAAATGAGCTTTGCTGGAAATACTCCACCCTCGAAACACGTTCCTTCAGGACCGCTGGATAAATTAAACTCTTGTCTTTAATATCGTCAGAACGAGACTGTACTTTGTATAATTCGATAGAATATCATTTACGTTATCAAAGCTTCCCATTCGAAAAAGTTCTCCTCGTTTATCGGTCCCGCGATTATTCCTTCCGGCGGGTTCAACGTTAATTCTGAAATACGGTAGAATCCAACTTTCACACTTTCCTGAATTGAGGTTAGTTTATGCCAACGAATTAATCTCGGGAAAATTTCAATTTCGCAAAACAAATCCCATTTACGTTTATACTCAGCCATTAATCGCCTCAGCGCTGATCCCGCCATTGTCTATTTGGTTTGAAAAAATTATTATCAATCTACGATTTATACGATGTCAGCAAGAAGTCGAATTTGACATGTCAGAACGCGACACTGGCGCCACCGTAAAACATTCGAATAACTCGTGGAAATGGGAATTAAAAATTGTAATCAAGCTTTCTGACGTTTTTATTGAATATTTTTGTTAATTGAGATACATTACAGCGGTTTGGTATCGTAGGAAAATTGAAACTAAACGTTGACTGCCTGTAAAAAAGAAGAATGTGAAATTTCAAAATTCGATCTCGATGTCCTCGAACGTCGTGAACGCTTCGAGGTTTCGATTACAAACGACTGGCGTCGACGGCCCTGTGTTTTCTAAGTTGGCAGTGAGAAGAGGGTTCAAATAGCAGCCGCATATCGAAGATATCGAAGCATCCGCGATCCGCCATCTTGCGTATCGATCGGGCGAACGTTCATTTGTTTGCAGGCAACTTCACTCGGGTGTAAAAATTTCTCCACTTTTGTGGTGAGGTCCGCCGTTTGTGCCCTAGGTCTGTGTGTCTGTTCCCTGGTTTTAAAAAAAAGAAAACCTAAATACAACAACAACGGAGGGGAAAATAAAAAACACAACAAAAACCAACCTAGATTAAGGAGATAAAATATAGCCTAAACTTTCGTGTTTAAAATTTAGTGAGTTTTGTAATCATTGAAAAAAAGGAACCACTTTTCCGGTGAGTATATCTTATTTCTCTAAACTAAACGGAAGATGCAATAGGCTGGTGGTGCCTTTCTTCTTTTTCGTCGATAAAAAATTCCCGATCATTATTATTATTATTATTATAGCAATTGTTGATTAAAATAGGGTTATATCAGCTGTTATCGTCTAAGCCTTTTATGTTTTGATACGTTATTTATTAGACAGTCAGCTAGGGTGTACGTCACTTAACGGAGAAAAAAAAATCATATCGCCTCGCATTACGGATATCTAGTGTTCGATACTACCGTCCACGCGATAAAATATTATCAACGGTTGAAGCCTCACTGCCATATCGCACTTGAGCCTATCGCAAAACCTTTCTGGTAGAGTGTGTCAAAATTTCGTATCATCCGAAACGGTGAAATGAAAATTCCACATAGTCGGATGATAAACTGTCGAAAACCAGTTTCGTATCGCGATGCCTGGACGATCGTATATACTTTCGAGGAATAAACTCCTCGTTAGATAATATAAGTAACATGTGCTATAAAATTTCCACGTGCTGCTCCTCTCCGCACGATAAATAGTAACGTCGATATTCAGGCTCCATAGATTGAATTTCAGGTTCCGTTTGAGGTTATGAACTCGGGATTTTTCCGAGGCCGAGCGATTTTGAAAATTTTTTATCGTTAAAAACTTACACTTGTCCTTATATGGTTCTAGATAATCGGCGTTCACCTACATTCCTATCAATTAGGTTTTATTTTCTAGACATGCGAGTCGGTAATGGGTTTCAGGCTGAACGACTCGTTCAAGGCAACAAGTTAGATGTATGTGTATTGTAGTATGGAGCTCTTTGTTACGGTACTCGATGTTATTCTTTGTCCTGGGATCGTAAGTTGAAGAGTAAATGATACTTTATCAAATCGGGTCAAACTGCAGCCATAATCGATACCCAATTGGTCAACCATGGGCGGAATCGAGCCAGGACTACGAACGCCATACCTGCATGCGTGTGGTTGAACGACCGTTAAGATTACAGTTCGTACTTCATTGCTGGGTACATGATTTAGCGGTAAAATAATAAAACAGTATACGACACTCGCCCTACAAGGCCTGCAATTGATGACGAGAATAATAAAGAAAAACAAATCAGCGCTGCAACAGAGTTGCTCTAGCGTGAAATGTATTAGTCATATTCTCTATATCTCGCAATTTATTTCATTCTCACGTCGATCGTGTATTTCTTATCTCGGTTTGGACTCGTTATTGTTCGACGATGAGCGGAAATGGACAACCAACGGACGGATGCGGGGTTGATAATAATTTATTTATTTCCACGAAGTAACTCGACGCGGAAAAATAGTTTAGTAATTACTTGCGAATCTTTGATGAAATAATAAAGGATATTTCTGCATTAGGCCAGAGCCTAGCTATCCGCGGTACCGCGAAAATGACTCATTCGCCGAATCTTGATTGTTGTTGTTATTATACTTTAATACGTATTTAAATTTGGAAAGCCGGGCAGATAGCGCCTTGTCCTAGCGTAGTACGAGCATCAGATACACGTATGTCGCTCTGATCATGAAATCTACTGTTGGCAAAATCCTTTCTTTCGGGATGGCTGGCCAAATATGTACTGTGACGTCACGGACTAACTTGCGTGAGGACGCCCACAGTTACCACCTTGCTGCTTCTCGCTCTCCGCCGGTGGTCATTTGCGAAGAGACAGCAGCACAGCGATATTGCGAAAATATTAAGGGAACCAGTACAGCCTGATTCAACGAATTCTCCATACTCGAAAACCAGGATTCATTACACATCGAAAAATGGACTTTTTCAAAAATCACTTGTCGTAAGGTTTCAGCATTTTCTTCGGAAAGCAATTCTTCATCATGTGAATGAGGGAAACTGAGAAAAAATATCCTGTGATAAGTTATGGTCAGTTATCGAAATTTAGCGACAATCTAGTCACTCTTTTGCTGATAACTTGGTCCAAAATAATTTTTTTTTTTCAATTTCCCTCATTCAAACGATGAAGAATTGCTCGACAAGTGATTTTTTGAGAGAAATATCAATCCGCAGATGATCTTTTTCTTATCAGCAAAAAAAAAATAAATTAAACCGTTAATTTGTAAAAGATGTTAATGAAATTTGTCGTCTACTCCTACACACGTATTTTTTCATTGTCATGTACTAAAAGGTTGTGACTCAGTCTTAATGGTTTGTTGTCGGCGTCGTTGCTTTCGTTTTTTTTCTCAATCCTCTCGCACCAGATAACTATGCGTTGTTTGGCTAACAAGTTCCCAAGATCGTTCCCGTGTGGAAATCGATTTTTAATCGGGTAAAACTACTAGGGCCCCGCCTAGAATCGTCACGCTCGCCCCAATTGGGGAAAAACTACTAGGGCCCCGCCCCTGCTTTTCCCCAATTGGGGCGAGCGTGACGATTCTAGGCGGGGACCTAGTAGTTTTCCCCGATTGAAAATCGATTTCCACACGGGTTGAATCGTTAATTCATCACTTTTGGGTAACGGCTGAGGCAAAAAAGGGAAACAAATTTTACACAGTGGATATGGCGTTACAATAGGATTGCCAATCTATGCGATTTTCGCTTTTTTTATTTTATTGTTCTTTCCCCTACGCTCATCCGGTTCCGTGGACGACGGGGCCTATTATCTCACTAGCGTATAGCTAAGTTTAAATCGACTTTTTGTAAATAGATATATAGATCGGAAATAGTTGGCACACCTTTATGGGTCAATACTGAATCGTATAGGTACACATGGATACGAACATAGAATTACCTCGAGGAATTACTAACATTGGATCGAAATCGTTTCCATTGTTGGAAAGTCGCCCACTGCACAGGGGTAACCCACGCCTGTTGTAGTAGATGTTGGATAGGATGTGGGCCCCGAAAAAAAAAAAAAATTATAATAATCGAACTTTGCTATGATTCATGAAAACTGTTGTCTCTCTGTACCTACCCGAGGTGTAGAGTGTGTGGAGTCACGACGATTGTGAGATATCTGGCAATGAAACCGAGTATTCCTTCTTCCCGTATCCTTGAACGTAACTGACCCTCCTGCGGTGCTCCTGCAGAAGACCTCCGCGTGTTCGAAATATCATTTCCTTGAATATACGGTTATGGGTATACACATGGGGCATTCCGTGTCAATTACTCGACCAACGATTTCTCCTCACCATTTTTGAATCGCTTTACGACTTCCTGTATGATTCTTCGATCTAAAAAAACAAAAAAAACTTCTGAATTTTGTCGGATTTTTGCCGCCAACCGTCAATTTTTTTTTAATGATTTTCAAACCCATATAAAATTGGACTTTTTAAAAATTCTCAACAATTTTATTATTCATTCCGATCATCTTGACTTGAACAAACATGACGCTATGCTGCAACATTACGAAAATTTTCCCAAAATTTCAGAATTGACCACAGAATTTTCAGAGAATTTTCATAACTTTGCGACGTAATGTTGCGTTCGTTCAAAATGTTTGAAATGCTTGGAAAAATCTGCTCATCATCGGAATGAAAAATTCGATTTTTGAGAATTTTTTTAGATTAAAAAAAAAACAAGTCCACTTTTAGATTATAAAAAAATTACGGAAAAAAATCTGACAAAATTGAGGAGTGCTTTTTCGAGGTCGAAGAATCGTACAGAAAATTTTGACGCGAATCAAAAATGATGAGGGAAAATCATTGGTCGATTTGACATGGAATGCCCCGTATGTATTTAAATTGGCGAAGATCGATCGACCAACAGGTGTTGCCATGGATTGTTTGCGAGCGGTTCTACCTGGTTCTACCGCATCATCTTTATACGAAATAGGGAATCATTCGCGGCGGCTTCTTGGAAACCGGTAATCATATTACCAGGTATATCGACCCCGCACGCAAATCGAATGACTAATCAATGACCAACGGGTATTTGTATCATCATTTCAGTGAAATTCATAACTACGTATGTATAGTCAATCATTCATCATCGCGTAAGGCGGGTGCGGAAAAATCCCGCGTAGAACCGGGTTTCTTCTTTGCCAATTATTGCACGCATTTATGATGAGTCGATCGTATTTTTGTCTTCTCTTCCATTGAACACGTATCTGAAATAACCCATTGTTTTTTATTTTATTTTTTATCTTTGACCACGAATCGGAAAAACTGGCAAAGTTATTACCAAGTTATGAATAAATTAGTCTGATACTCTGAGAAATTGATTGTCGATTCATAATTTCCTCGACTTATGAAATAACGCCTATTTGCGGACTGGAACTAGTCATTTGAACATATTACATACCATTTCAAAACTGTGTGAAATCCACTCGCTAACTTTTTCCCAACGTTTCATAATCTTGCTAACATTAATACTATTTATAAAATATAAGAAAATAGAATTCATTATACTTGAAAAGAATAGAGGATTGGATGCGTTGGTAGATGGGTTGATTAACTAATTCAAGGTCGCGATGCTAATTAACCCGAGCTCGTCAGCGAAATTTACCATTTGGTCCGTGTACATGAATTATTAAACTCTTCGTCCTTGTTATCGTTGATATTTATTCATATCGTGAAATTCGTCTCTGTTGTTGTATATTAATCAGAGACACGTGATATTCCGAGTTTTCTTGAATGGAAGCGTACATGATGATTATTGTTATTATTCTTCACATTCTCACCTCTCGAAATTAAGGGTCGACATTTTTATTGAAAGTTTAAGAAAGAAAGAAAAAAAAAGAAAATTCAGAAACAAAGACATAGAATATTAATCATTCGTTAAACCGCAGATGGGGAATAGAACGTGGTGTGATGATATTATTAGAGGAATTTTAGAAATATAGTAGTTTGTCTATACTACTTAGTTCGCGCAGCTACCGAAGATTTCCGAACGACCTCCACCTCCGCGTTTAAATCTATTCTGGAGATGCTTCTCGGCTATCTTTAGAATTTTCATTGGCCCAGGCTTTGACTTTAACAGTTTTCAACTAGGAAATATCCCAGTACCTAGACATTATGTCAACCAGAGAAATATAAATGCATTCGCTGTTCGAAATACCATTTTTTCAAAAGTGACTCTTATAATAGTGGCAAAAACTTTCCCCCGAAGCGATATTTCTCCTCATTACAAAGGAATGATTATTCTCGATTTAAAATTCGCGAAAGTATTGAAATAATTCAACGCAGTTGACAAATTTAACGTGCAAATCAACGAAGTATCAGACGCTGGTGGAGTGCAACTGACAATGAGTGTGTTGTCGCGTTGCCCGTTATGAATCAGGGCCAACAATAAACTGTCTGTACAAACGATGAAAACAAATTACGCGAATCAAACAGTGATATTTCACGCTGGAATGGCGAGAGTCTGAGACACGGATTTATCAAAGTTACAGAGTATTATTTCTCTACGTTTGTTCCGTCCGCGATTACAACGTATTCATGAATCTTACGTCGACAGGTGGTTGCCTAAGAATCTACGGCCACGATGGTTGACTACTACCGGATCCTCGATGTCTCGCGAAACGCTACCGGCGCAGACATAAAAAAAGCGTAAGTATTCCAGAATAGCCAACAACGTTCATAAAAATCTCAATTCTTGCTCAACTCATTTTTTCAACAGGTCGTAACGATAAATTTGTCCTTAGATAACGATTGATTGATTCACATTCTAATTCCTATTGCGATAAAGTTCAACGATAAGGTATCGCGTTGGCTTGCCATTTCCCGAGATGAATTAGCCTGCAGCGAGGGGCTATTCACTTGGGAAGTCTTATGTACACGGTCTCGGAAGTCTTTGGAAGTCTTCAGAGTCTCCGGAAGTCATTGGAAGTCTTTGGAAGTCGGAAGTCACCTGTACACCCAAAATCGAAGTGAATAGCCCCACGGCCTGCAGGGTAAACATAGACGGATTGATTATAGCTGGTGGACTAAAATAGAAATATCTCGAACGATTCTGGACCGCAAAGGTGTCACATTTGTTATTTATACAACAGTTCTTGGATCACTCTCCGCAATAAACTCGAAGTTCAACCCATGGGGGCTCTGACCCGTTTCACGGCCACCGCACGGTCATAGAGAACAAAATAAAACAGGAACTAAAATAAACTCTGCTATAACTGTTACATGGTTTCACTTAAAAATCCGCTCGAATAAACTCACAAATTTCTGTGTAACCGGTGCAAGGCACTCGGCGTTGCCCGATCACCTCAAGATCATACGGCCAGTTCACGTACTTCTTTCCACAAAGAGAATTTCATCAATCATCTTCCAATCACAATCATCATTTTCAACTCATATATTACTCCATTCCAGAATTCAATTGTCTCTGAAAAAAAAAGAAAGTTTTTGCGGAGTGTAAATAAGCTGAAGGGTTTTTAGCTGTTTTATCAAACCCTTCGCAATTTAGTTTACAATAATTTATGGATAAACTTGTTTATTATATCGGTGGAATCTTTGTTACAGATACAGAAAGTTAGCACTGAAATGGCACCCGGACAAAAATCCTGACGATTTAGACGAGGCAAACAGGAAGTTCAAAGAGATCTCCGAGGCATACGAAGTTTTGATCGATGGTAACATTTTTCCCTTGTTATTTACATGGTTCTACTTTCAATCGACACGCTAGTTTATGTTTGTTAGCACCAAGCCATGCGCTTAGCATGTGCTTTGCAATTTGTGACTATTGAAAATTTCGGTAATTAAATTGACAGCGCTGATCGGTTCGTATCAATATAATTTACCCTCATTTTACACGCTCTTTTCTCTTTCACTGGACACGCACTGAAGTCGATACAGTTTCGTCAGTTTTGTGTCCTCAAGATAAGTTTGTTACTGGCTTGAATGCTCTTTATTTACGAGTTGCATCTATGTATACAAAGCAATGTAGATATAACTTTTTAACACCAAGTGTATATAAACTTTCTTCAGCTAGATTTGTTTCATAATGTTAAGAGGCTGTTCCCTTTGAGCGGCTTCCTATCGGAAGTCTTTTTCTTCTCAATCAATTATAATACAAATCAACTCCCACCGCCACCATTTTGAAGGTAAAATCGACCCATTTTCGCCGTACCTGTGACAATGGTACTTTGAAGAACTTGGCGAACGGCGAGACGTTGTAATTATTGTCCTGTAGCGAAATCATTTTGCAGGTTCTCAACATACAAGATAAAACCACTGTTATAAACTGCGCTGTTGCGATAACATGCCTCTGGTGACATAAATACATTTCAACAATGCAATAACAACGAGTTAAACGACGATGATTGTAAAGGATCATAATACACTCAGCAAAAAAATTAACGGACCACCCAATTCTTGGCGAAAATTGGCGATTTTCAAACTGGCATAACTTAGTGATAAAATGGCGGAAAAAAATCGTCCAACAGCCATTTTGAAGCTTGAAACTTCGTCTTCGATTTGGTTTTTGAAAATTTTGAGTGCGGCCATTTTGGACGTGTTCGTGCGTGTTTGAACGAAGGGTCGCGGAAAGCGTGGACAACCGCCCCCTTCAAACTGGGCTGTGGGCGTGAGAAAAAATCGGGGAAAAGTGCCGCCATAGCTGTTTTGTAGCCTCAGGGCTCCTCTTCAAAAACTGCTTCGGAAAAATTTACTCCGATTTTTTTTCACCGAGTAATTCAATTTTCAGTAACCTCATGCGTTTGCAAGGCTAGGAGGCGGACGCGCGTATGCACTAGGTCTGCTTCGCGTTACCCAGGGTGTGCGTGCGTGTGAGTGTGCATATGCGTGTCAGTGTGCGTGCGTGTAAGTGGGCTTGTGCGTGTGTGCGTGCGTGCGTGTGAGTGAGTGTGCGTGTGTGCGTGGGTGTGAGTGTGCGTATGCGTATGCGTGTGCGTATGCGTGTGTGCGTGCGTGCGTGTGAGTGTGCGTGTGCGTGTCAGTGTGCGTGCGTGCGTGTGTGTGTGTGCGTGTGTAAAGGCAGGCAGCGATCAGGACCCCTTGGTTCGTCACTTCCAAGGTAATGATGACTCCAAACCCTCGCTACACTGCCTCTATCAGTGGTTCCTCTAAAATCTGGTGTTTCCGCCTCTGTTTTGAATCACAGCTTGCAACCGTTCGTGCATGTTGATGCACCTTTGGATGGCTGCCTGAGGAATCGCATTCCATACTTCGACAAGCATCACCCTCAGTTCGGGAAGATTCGCCGGCTGGACGTCTCTACTGCGTAATCCACGATTCAGCATGTCCCATACATGTTCAATCGGGCTTAAATCCGGACTCATCGGCGGGTGACCCAAGACATCAACATGCACATCAACATGCACGAACGGTTGCAAGCTGTGATTCAAAACAGAGGCGGAAACACCAGATTTTAGAGGAACCACTGATAGAGGCAGTGTAGCGAGGGTTTGGAGTCATCATTACCTTGGAAGTGACGAACCAAGGGGTCCTGATCGCTGCCTGCCTTTACACACGCACACGCACACACACACCCACGCACACACGCACGCACGCACACACGCACCAGCCCACCTCCACGCACGCACACTGACACGCATACGCACACTCACACGCACGCACACGCTGGGTAACGCGAAGCAGTGCATACGCGCGTCCGCCTCCTAGCCTTGCAAACGCATGAGGTTACTGAAAATTGAATTACTCGGTGAAAAAAAATCGGAGTAAATTTTTCCGAAGCAGTTTTTGAATAGGAGCCCTGAGGCTACAAAACAGCTATGGCGGCACTTTTCCCCGATTTTTTCTCACGCCCACAGCGCAGTTTGAAGGGGGCGGTTGTCCACGCTTTCCGCGACCCTTCGTTCAAACACGCACGAACACGTCCAAAATGGCCGCACTCAAAATTTTCAAAAACCAAATCGAAGACGAAGTTTCAAGCTTCAAAATGGCTGTTGGACGATTTTTTTCCGCTATTTTATCACTAAGTTATGCTAGTTTGAAAATCGCCAATTTTCGCCAAGAATTGGGTGGTCCGTTAATTTTTTTGCTGAGTGTATATTAACAATGGGAGAACAGGCAATGATCGAATGTTAACTGAGACGAGCTTCTGATTAGCATTCTATTGGCTATGTTTGATTAATTCACATTGAAATATCGTTCACTTGTTTAAATTGAATTGTTTTTGTTCAAATCGTTCATCAGCCAAATTCTGATTAAGATAATAAGACCCGGTGTATACCCGTCCTGGAATTATAAAAATGTTGGTTACTTTCTCTTTGATAAACTCGACACGTTATCTTACTACTCGAAAGCGATTGTATTGAGCCAGCGAAAATTATTCTCATACATTAGCCACAATTTAATAATCATAATATTAATGTAGTGGTCGAAGATTCCAGGGTGGGGCTTCTTCTTCTTAATTTAATTAGATATTTGGCAGATTTTTGGTAGCTTTGTTGCCTGAATATTTTCACATTACTAGTCAAGCAATCAAATCATTACGTGGATTAAAACTGTTGTTTCAATCATCAATAATCCAAGACTAACTGCGTCCGTCTGTTAGTTTTATTCATTAGGTGTTTGAAAGGAACCTACTTCTATTATGACGCTTAACAATGCTTTTGAAAAATCAAATTAGAAGAAAAAAATCTCTCTGTTCCCGGATTGTGATGACGTATCGGTATCCAGATGCGAAAAGAAGAACCTATGACCAGCGATTGTATCAGAAGGCGTCGTCAAGACCAGGCCGAGGATTCACCTTCCGGAGTTTCTTTGACTCTCCTTTCCAGCGATATTTTGGTACCATTGACAAAACACTTTAAGAGTGTCTTCAAATAAAAGATCCTTGACAAAGCCCTCCCATTAAACGACACGCTGCTACTAAAACTTCTGGTGGCCCATTCTTACCTATGATAAAACCAGAGTTTAGGGATACTGTTAGCAATACTATTTCTGCCGCTTCAATGACCCCTGGACTCCATCTTATGAAGATATTTCAACGATTATGATTGAATGAAACAGAAACTCGAGTCTCCCAGTTTAGTCATTGATTTTCTTCAAGTCGGAACAAGTATCTATCGTTAGGCATATATCTTCAGTTCACATGAATCCAAAATCTTGAAAACAGAAAGTCCTACATCCCGGTTCTATCAAGTAGGAAGTTGAAAATAATACAACGGCGTCGTTACCAGAGTGGCATTCATCGCGACTAGCAACCTCGCCTGAGCTTACCTCGCCTTTTAACATTGTGTTGGCCGCATTTTTGCTTTTCTGATGAGATGGAATGATTTTTTTTTATACCCCTAACCGATGATTTTGATTTCGAGTCTGTAAAATGGTTAATTTATCAAAAAGTTTTTAAAAGATCATTCTCTCTAATGTACAGCGGTTCCGATCCAGGTCATAAATCACTTAAGTTCATCATCGTCTACTAACAGCCCGAACCTGCATCCTCTTTTGGAATTGGAGTGATACCCGTGTAGTAGAACATCTAAAAAACGTTGGGTTTTTCTTGTTTATTTTTCTAGAGAAAAAAAGACGCGTCTATGATCAGTTTGGAAAGGAAGGACTTCACATGCCCCCTGGCAGCAAAAGGCGGCACGAAGATGAATTTGACCGACAATTTGGCGGGCCGTTTGTATTCAGAGACCCTGAAGATGTGTTCAGAGAATTCTTCGGTGGGACGCCTTTTGAGGAGCTGTTTGGTAGTAATTCACAGAGAATCACCTTTTTAGTGTTTCTATATCCAATCTTGATTTGTCGGTTACTTTTTTCAGGTTTTCACGGAGGTGGCACTCGGCGTGGACTGAACAGACATAGTCACCCAAGTCACAACAGCCTGAGCACGCCGTTCTTTGGTCCGCTAGGACTTAGTTTGGGCCCGCAGTTGCACGACGTACTAGGCTCCAGGGATGGCAGTTTTACGTCGTTTAGTACCTTTAATAGCAACTTTGGTGGACCCAGTGGCGGAGCAGCCGTCAAGAGAACGAGCACGTCGACAAGGTTCATCAGCGGGAAAAAGATAACAACGAAAAAGTAATGATTGTTTCGTTTCATTATCACTGATTGATCGATTGATTTGTTATCTCTTGGAGAACGTAGTCGACTCACATCATCTTAATACATTTTATTATCGTTGCAGAGTATTCGAGAACGGGAGAGAAACTATCATGTCCTATGAAAATGATGTTTTGAAGTCAAAGACAGTGAACGGCGTGCCACAATCTATAACGTACAGTTAAATTGCTATCCTCATTCATTAGATATCAGCCCAAGGGTTGGAACTTTACATCAAACTAACTAACTTCTCAGTTATGTTAACACACGTTAATGTTAACACGTTGCAAGACGACGTCGCATCGCAATAACTTTGAGCTCACTTTCAGCCGAGCCACTGTGGCTGGAGTATACATTTTTTGGTTTCTCAACATTTGCACTAAACATATCATAATACCTGAGACTAATCCTGCTACCGAGCAATTAAAAACGTTGCGCAAGTAAACTAATAAGACCAATCTTGCAACGTGGAACGGGATTTATCCAGCTTCACTAAATGTTCTGCCGTTATGGATAACACAATTCGTCTGTTGTTTGGCCACGAATAATTTTCGTTGTTTTTTTTTTCTTGTCAATGTCAATATTTTGGCAGGTACGATGCGCCGTCCACCAGTCGTCGGATCAATGAAGAATCCAATGGGT
Organism: Euura saliciscinereae; assembly: GCA_018420115.1. Taxonomy (NCBI): domain Eukaryota; kingdom Metazoa; phylum Arthropoda; class Insecta; order Hymenoptera; family Tenthredinidae; genus Euura; species Euura saliciscinereae. The sequence continues at coordinate 26,832 of JAFFZH010005658.1, forward strand.
TCAATCCGAATGTAGATCAACATTCGTCAAAGTACTCGAACGATTCGAAATCCAAGAAAAAAACCCCGCTAACTACATACTCGAATTTGAGAGCCCAGAAAACTAAAAAATAAGTCCAAACAATATTACTGCCAATATTCATAGTATTATACCTGTCTACTATAAACTTGCATATCCATACACAGACCGGATGTTAAATTGTGGGTTAACTGTGCTTGGGTTTTTTTTTTTTTTATTGTTTCGTCATTATTCACTCTATTAGGAAAATTAAAATTACAGTTCAGCAGAACATGATTATTGAAGTCGTTTTTAAAAGAAAATGTTCGTTATAATGGTATAAGAATACTAATTAGGAATCAGAAAATTCTTCGATTTAACTAATGTTTAACCACGCCCTGGACATATCTGTAGGGCTAGAAGTGAGGAGAACAAATTATAACGGTGAAATGAAATTGGAGACTTAGCGTAATTTGTAAAAAAAAGCAAAAAAAACTGAAAAAAAAAATTGACATCATGAAAAAGTAATTAATTAATTAAATAAATGTTGACGAATATAACGATATTCATTTGCTATTTATACAAGTCATTGACGACGCTGTTAGATTGGATAAAATCGCGTCTAACGTCAATCAGTCAATGTTGGGGGAATATTAGGAATGAAACTTATTTATACCGATTGAAGAGGAGAAACTTATGGAAAGAAAAGGAAAAAATAACTTAATCAATCACGCGACGCTCTAACCACATTACACATATATACTCTAAGTTACATAAAATAACACCCATTCTAATTTTAAATACCTAAGTGTAATATCTAATTAAATATTCAAATAAATTATTCTTAATTAATTTTGTTAAGGAAGGTGAATCGAGAAAATCATTAGTTCGTCAGGTGTGCGTCAGGTGTAAATGATACGAAATATCGCGAGTATCCCTTAGCTTAGAAGTAATTGATACCTAAGCCCAGTCTGCCCTTCAAAATGTATCCCATTGTACGTTTTTTTTTCTTCTTAAAACAATTAATTGACCACGTATGTGTATATAATGATACGAAAAACATGTTATGCTTCAGAAAATACATTACTATTATTCACTATATTGTCATTTTCCTATCAGCTAATATTCTCATCTTTGTCCGTTACGAAGAGAAACGAGAATTTTCGCGTCAACCGAAGCAAATGATGACGATACCACAGAAATTATGTGTATTTGCGTACAGATGTGATTATGTGTTGCAGTTACGTTTGAGCGAAGTGCCATTATAGATTTGGCATGACTCAGATAGTACTACGTACAGTTGCGATCATCGCAGGTTCTTTAACGTCACTGTATTAAGTATTAGAAAAAAAATGTTTACTATCATAGATGTTGCTACCGTCGTACGTCACGTGCACTTAATCATTTATGACACATTTTATTTCATCACTTACCAGGGATTAGTGCTCTCTCCTCGACTGTCTCGATTTGAATCTAATTACGAAGACTCACAATCGGTCGGTGATAATTATAACTGACGAATGTAGAAAACATGGTTGTATAGTTGTATCTTTGCCTATCGCATTCAACGAACAGGGATGAAACACATAAACCCTCTCCAAACAGCATGGAACTTAATTTTGTCTGAAAGTCGTCGTATGGATGTCAAATGTCCCAGTTTTGGACGTCTAAATCTTGTCTTAACTCTTGAAGACGTCTTTTGGTATCTGATAAATCTGATCTGACGTCATAAAGTGGAACATTTGACGACTTTTAGATTTTTTCCATGTGAAAATTCAATTTTTCTTTCAATTTTTGAACCTAATCTACTTGAGCAACACAATTTTTTTATGGCGAATTCTTTATAACTTGTACAACAAAAATTTTCGTTACAAAATCAAATTGTTATTTTTCTTGGAAAGACCAAATTTTCATTAATTATTGCGTTTCCGATCATTTAAGGATTGTTAAATTTTGGAAATTCGCAATTTTTGATTCGAATTCGGCTATTTTTGGCTTCAATTTTTTCACGAAGCAAGAATTAAACTTAGAAATGAATTTGGAATCGAAAAATTCAAGCGTAAATCAGCCCTAATTTAATAAACATTTCAATTCGAAGAAACTAAGCTGACTTTCCGAGCGGCGCTGGATTTTTAATATTTCCAAAAATTGTATAAGCCGTAGGTTAAAAATGGAAAAATCCCAGGATATGAGCCCGAATTCCATCACAATTCCCGGTTTTCCAGATTTTCGTGACAGCTAGATACCCTGAATTAATGGTCAGAGTTTTTCTCACTCGACGTGCTGATAATCTGATTGGTGGATCGGCCCACTTGACCGTATCGAAAAATTCGGTAATCCGAGCTAATTATATTTCACTGTTGGCTATAACTTCACGGACTGTTAATTCCATGGTGAACAATCCGTGACGATGTGTGAAATAAGGAATTTTGTTGTACTTCTGATCTGTTGTCAGGTTTCGTCTCAGCGGGAATCGAAAGGTTTTTCAGTAAAATCGAAGATTCATTACACTAAAATGTGAGGATTGAAATAAATGATCGTTATGACTGAAAATAATGAAGTGTTAGACAGCGTAAGAGAAAAATTGTTTATTAAATTCGCCACAAATCGGCCTCACAACACCATACAGCGATAACATACTTATTGTCTGTTTCGCAGACCAAATGTAACCATAAAAACATTATCCTTGTTCGAATGATAAATGCATGCACCAAGTTACGTGTAATGATAAAAAAATGTTGTAAGAAATATGTGTGTGCGTATGTTTGCTTAATTCAATAGAATCATGTTCGTAAATTACATATTATGCGTTTGTTTCTCTCGCAATTCGTGGCAGTTGCATTTTGTAGTTATAGGAATAGCATACCACGAATTGATGAGAGTATTGTGGCAAAGGGAGTTTATTCATTTTTTTCCAATAGACGCGACCAGAGACGCGACCTTGGCGATATACTTCTCCTTAGCTTCGTCCTGACTCATTCCCTTCTTACTCTCCCACGAGTCCCACTTGGCCTTACCTTTAAAATCTAGTAAGCCCGGTCGTGCTGGAAAGGTGAAAAAATAAATATTGATTCATTGAATCGCAGGATTGAATTAATCATCGCAATCGTCACTGTAACGACGCCATGCAATTATTCAAGAGCACAAAGGTCGTGGAATTATTTTAAATTTAGCCCCGACTTTCAGACAGTGAAAATAATATTAAAATAAAAACTGCAGACTACGTAACGTTTAGTTGCCGAAATCGAAACGAAAATTCCAAGTTTCTTGTTGCGTACCTGTGTTCACATCGCCGACGGATGCTTGTTTGAAGAGCGCATAAATTTCCAAAAGATCGGCATCTGGAGGCTGGGAAACTAATTCCGTGACTTCTTTTGCAGCCGCGTTGAATCTCTGTAAAGTTAGATATGAAAGTACTATTCAACTGGCACTATTGGCAGTCCTGACCGGCTCTATTGATGTATTTCGCATATCACCAACACTTTTACCGTTTATCTCTTGCTTACGTAATTGCCATTCTGATTAACGGTTTCTGCGATATTCAGCCAAGTCGCTCCGAAGGTCGCTTCAAGTTCAAATAAAACTGATTTGCATTATTCTTTATTTATCCAGTTACTCCCCGGTCGAAATTCGGACTTTTTCAATCTCTCAACGAAAACTCGACTCATTGTGAACAAAAGCATAAATATTCAGTGTATACGAAAATAAACGAAAGTATACCAAATCCTCGTTGAATTTTTATTGCCAAGGATGAATAGTTGGATAAATTGCTTTAACTTCGTCTACGCGACATACTATCTGCGTAGTTTGTTCGTTGTTCGTATATTTGAAGAGAATTATTGAATAAAACAATCAAGTTATTTTGAAAAATGCTTACCTCGTCTAAAGACATGATTTAGCGGATAAGTTCGTCGGCTTTTCGACAGATGGCTCCACCTGTTGAGAACAAAGATGATTTTGTTATAATAAACGTTGAAAGTCAATTTCGAATGAACAATTTCTGGGGTAAACAGCAACACCAACTCACCGGAAGTGTATTTGGGAAATTTTTGGGAACCTGACGACTGTAACGGATCCTTAGATTGCTGATAATAATCGACGATGAACCGGCCTACTGCGCTCGTCAACGGGGTTTGACAACATGGAAGATAGAACCGCGAGCTACACCACGAACTGTAGGAAGTGGAACTTACACAGATATCCGCATACATCTGATACCATGCACCGCGTGGTGGGGAGGAAATGAGTATGAGGAGAGGAGATTGCGGCGGTTAAAAAGAGTAAAAGTTCAGGGAAGAACATGGCTACAACGAGTTAACATAAATACATACCGTGTCTGAAACCTTGATTAATGATTATTTCTTCATTTATGAGGCATGCAATCAATGCGGTAAGACCATAGTCACAATTGGTTGCTATGCGGGTCTGTGGAAAAAATCTAACGCTGACGTGAGCTGGGCAGTCGTTGTCGTTTATTGTTTTATACGCAATGCAACGCAGTACGCGTTAATTTTTGTACTCTTATAATGTAGTAGTAATAATCAGTGGCGTAGCTAGGTGTTCGGCGCTCTGGAGCATATATGTCG
>JAFFZH010005670.1:0-11959 GCA_018420115.1 Euura saliciscinereae
GACTTGCCCTTGAAGTCGTCACATCGAGCGACGATGTGATTGCCTTGACAGAAGAGACACTTGAGATTAGAATTAGTAGTTACATGAGATCGGGCCGATTTGTGCGGATGGCTGGATTTACTTGGTTTGTCAGGAGTACCAGCAGTCGTGCCAATCGCTTCCAGAGCATGTATTTTGTTTACGAGGAACTCTTCTAACGCTTCGAAGGTCGGATAGGCTGTTTTCGAACCTAACGATAATTCCCACGCCTTGCGGGTGGCGGTATCAAGTTTGTGTACCGTCACAAAAACTAGAATATGGTTCCACTGCTCTGTCGGGCAGTCCATATTTTTCAATGCATCGATGGATGATTTTATTTGGTTGAAAACACGTCTGAGCTCTTTGGCCGACTCCTGGTTCACAGACTCCACATTCATCAGGTTCTCGAGTAGGGTAGAGATTATGATTCGATCGTTATCATAGCGGGTTAATAACGCTTGCCAAGCAGAGGGATAATTGGCGTCAGTGATGCTGACTGATTGTAAAAGCGCATGAGCTTCACCATCCAGAACGGATTTGAGATATTGCAATTTTTGAACGTTACTGATTTGTGCATGATTATGGACTAGAACGGTGAAAAGATCGCGAAAGCTTGGCCAATTCTTGTATGTGCCATCAAATCGTGGTAAATCTATTTTTGGTAACCTGATTTCTTGGTGTAGAGCTGCTGCTGGACGGTTGACACCTGGCGATAGTAGTTGGCTGGCCATTGAATTCTCGGCGCTAGCGGGCGGCGGAGTGAGTTCCGCGATTAGGTTGCTGAAGTAGTCGCTGGTAGTAAGGTAGACGTCTTCCGTCGCGGAGAACTGTCCAGCGGTGAAGTATTCGTACTCTGCACGTTCCTCAGAGGTCGAAGCTCCATACAGCTTCCCATGTAGCTCCTGGCATTTAGCCCAGTTAGTGTCGAGGATGGATAAGCGCTTTTGCACGATGGCCAGAGTTGTGTTGTTTCGACCGAGTTTACGGAGATTCTCTTGAGCACGGCCGATTGATCGTAGGACGGCGACTTGTTCACACAGTAACGTGGCGAGAAGCACGTTTGGTCCGGTGTTCGTTTCCAATGCTCCGTCAGGCATGATGTCGGTTTAGATGGTCCAATTTTGATTGGATTCGGACACCCTCTATATTCGGTGGAATAATGACACCCTATGTGTTCATCTGAGTTGATCGCTTCGTTTTGTTAGCGAAGGATTAGCACTTGTCGCACTGTTGTTATTCGGCGTAGAGACCGAATAGTCGTCTTGTTGATTCTTCAATCGTCTCAGCCCTGTGTGAGCGAGAGAGAGATGATCGAGGCTATATCGCGTCGTTCGATGTGTCGGACAGAGACGCGGCGTTGGTATCGTTCGAGACTGCTCCTAGCAACACGATATTTAGGACCGGTGCTGTGGGTACAGGTGTACTGAGCGAGACAGGCTGATGTAGCTGTAGTCGGTATGAGTGAGATGGTCAGCGGTCGACGATGCGTCTTGATCGTTGTGTAATTGCACATGTGTCTGATGGGCGATCTCCACTGATAGTGTTTTACGCACTCACAGTCGTAGATACAGTTCGCACGTCTTCGATGCACTTTATCACACAGATCACGCACGACTTGGAACCGATCCGGCTCGAAGGACCAAATTATGTTTGTGTGTTTTACTGGATGGTTCACAAAGACGTAGGTGAGGACTGAGGACTGAGCGGGAACGTTCGGTAGACTCCAATAACGAACCGGGATTTCTGTTACTAGCTTTATTTTCCTCGTTTCACATAAAGGTAGGTATGGCGGAGTGCGATACATAAGAAATGATGCTTATCGAACGACGATTTCTGTCCGACTGACCCGAGGTACCCCGGTGCCGAAAAGTGTCTCACTTGTAAACAGAGACAGAACTATCTAGCGGGGAGACGGCTTTCAAGAGTCTCTATGAATTTCTATGTCTTGCTCGAACAAATTCATCTTTCTGAATACTGAAATCATATCAAACAAAGTAGATGATTCTGACTTACAAAATCTTTCCGCAAGTCTTCATCGCTGAGCAAATCTGCGTTGAATTCATCGAAAGATTCTTTCGTTGCGTGTGGTAGGTCCAAATTGTATTTAAGAATGAAATCCTCCTGAATTTCATTTTCGACTTTGGACTTATGTCGAATTTCTTCTTCCTTACGCTGATTCGCTCTGATTTCTTCGATATGAACTTTCATCCCTTGAATATCTTCGTATATTTGCCAAAGGAGCTCAGAATCTAATATTCGAAACAATTATAACATAAATAAAAAATTAAAATGAAAAAACGGTGTAATTTGGAATCAAGCAAATCGTATGCACTGTTAATATAATTACCAGAAGTAAATTCATCTCTGGATTTAGGTTTTCGGCTTTTATTGCCTTTTTTGTTGGAACTTGTAAAATTAGATTTACTGTTCGTTTTCGTCGGATTTGATTTATGGTCATCCTGTCGAGAATTAGGTTGATCTTTTGGTCGGCTTGATTTTGATTTTTTGTCAATGCCTACGAACAATAATGTACATTATCAATCTGTCACTCAAACCTCAAGGCGCATGTTAAATATAAAACTTACAGGATTTTGAGTTCCTCTGGCCCAACTTCTCCGACATCGGCTCGGAGGGTTTTTCGATAGAATTATTGCCGTGGCAATGGTACCTTGTCGACAGTTGATGACTCTTATCTCTACTCGTCTTCACATTACGATTTTCGTCAATCTGGTCCTCATCTCTACTCGTCTTCACATTACGATTTTCGTCAATGTGGCCCTCATCTCCAGAATCACTATCGGTGTAAACGTTGTCGACAGTCAATCTGTAGCGACTACTGTAAGATTCGCGAACACTCTCCGGAAGGCTTCTTGCACCTGAAAGAGTGATTGAATAATAGATCACATGGATGAAAGTTACAAAGATGAATATTATATCATTTCAAGTTAAAAATTCTGAACCACAATTAATAGTAGGCACTTACTCATATTTGAATTCTCGTCGACTAAATTGTCTGCGTAGCGTTGAGATGTCGAAGCTTTCGAATTGGTGCTATTAATGGCGAATTCATCATCTGGATCACGTTTTTTCTGCTTGCAATCTTGTATTTCAGGATTTCCGTTTTTGTTACGAGCCTTTCCTTTTGTTTTTTTTAAGTTTGCATCATGACTGATAACTTTCGTCGAACGAGACGTCGATTTCGAAACAGCTGAAGTATCGTTGATACCTAATAGAGTTGATCGGCTGCCTCTAGGTTTCGATGAATGACGTTGCTGTGGAACAAATACTTCCTTTGTCGAAGAATCTTCTTCTGGGTCAGAGGTCAGGTCTGCAACTCGCAGAGCAGCTTCTGTCTCTGCGCTAACTTTTAGTTTTGTTTGGTTGAGTTGACGCAGAATATTAGATGCTTTCGCTTCTGGCGTTTCATCAGCATCGGTGGTAAAGGCATATTCCTTGGCGTCTAACTCTGCTATGCGAGTCTCAGCTTCTTCATAAGATGCTATGATGAATTACGAAATTATGAATTATTGTTATTATGGGTGACAGAAAATCGATGAAAGTTGATGAGAATCAATCTTCCGAGGTAGGTAGGTTCTAAAGGATCAAATATACACATTGTAACGTGGCAAATAGCTTGCCCGTTGTGGCATCCCTCAACGCCGCGGAAGGCTTGAAAATATCCTCGCGCGACTCTCGGTAACGCGCATAGAATTAAGAAACTGTACCGAAGGGTCACGTGGTTCACTGGAGCAAGGAGCGACCTCACCGCGCTTCCCCGCTGACCTACGAGCTAGCGCGGGGAAGACGAGCCTAGCCATCTGTGCCAAATTCTGCCTAGTCAGCTTCCATCTCGGTTTTTCAAGCTAGCAACAGGTCGCTGTTTGCATCGTGCTTAAGAATTCCAAGTTTTTGAGTATTTTTGAAAGCCTACAGAGCTTCGAACCCCGCGATTAACATCGCCGTGCCCCGTGCTACCCGAGCACCATAAATTGAGTGCCCTCCTGCCTCCCGTGAACCCGTGAGCCCTGAAAAACGTGATCCCGCCGGGACGCAGGCTCGTGGCCGCGACCGGCACCTCGTGAATTCCGTGCCCCGCGTGTGAGTGTGTGCCCCCAAAGACATTGCCACCTCCACCGGATTACCCCCGAGTATCGTCGATCCAAGGTAGGATCTTTTTCGTCCCTATTTCCACCCCCTGCGCTGCGAGAAACCTTTAACCGTTCTGTCTAGGTGGGCTTGGCTACCGCCAAGACCGTTGGAGCCTAAGACGAGGAGACCAGCGGCACGGAAAGTATCCTAGATCCGCTAGGATCGTCTTTGCCTGCTTTTTGTCTCTCGCACCGCTTGTATTTTCAGCTTTCTACCCCCGCCATCGACCTCCCGACCTGCATGCGCCTCCGCGAACGGCCGAGTCCCGATACCCCGCTTTTTTATCGCTGCTTTCCTCATTTCTATTTGAATTTCGCTCGTGTGTGTTCATGTGTGCGTGTCCGTGTGATTCGCGCCTGTAGAGGTGGTCCCCGTTGAGACTCACGCTCTACGTGTGGTGCGCAGAGTCACCGCGCACGCCCGACCCTTCAACCGTCGCCGAGCTACGGTTAGCCGTACGCTGCGGTTTGAGTCTTGTCTATTTCTTGTGTTCGTCCGATATTATCCCGCTCTGCTTTACCGTCCCCGATATTCGAACGCGTGAATCGAGCGTTGATCCACCGCGGTAGCCGTCGTCCCCGTTGAGACGAGCGCGCTACGTGTGACGCGCAGGGATCACGCGCACGCACCGACGCGCAACAGCTCTCGCAGACCCACAGCTCGCTGTGCGGTGCAGCTGACCGACTCGGGTACCGTTCCCCTCGCTCCCCTCGCCCTCCTCCTGGCCCGTGTCCAGTCGAGTCGAGCGGCCGACTTGTAAATAGTATATTATAATCTGTATTGGCTCCTCTAGCCCCTATCTGTTTTTCCCCCTCGAGATCGCCTCGTATCTCGAAGGAATTGTTAACTTCCCAGTTTCATTAAATAAACGTTTTCTTAATTGTTCACCAACTTACACAGGGTCTACTATCTTCGCCCCCACGTTCCCCTCTACCAAACACTGCAGCTAGCCTCCTCCTGTTTCCTTCTACCCTTATTTCCTTCCCTCATCCCCGCGGAAACGCGGCGATTAGTTCCCGTAAGGAACTTGGCGCCCAAATCTTCATTATTTCGTTTGTTTAGTTTTAGTCCTGTTATCCACGTTGGGTTTCGGCTTCTTTTGATAGCATTGTGGACGGGGTTGGTTTCCAAACAACCCCGAAAGCGTGTTACAACATACAGAGCAAGAACTCAAACTATTAAAATATGCTCACCAGCACCTCCTTTTATTTGGACATTGTACTCCGGCCAGTCAGCAACTGGATCGCTCAATGATTTAATGAGATGATGCAAGAGATGTGAGGTTTCCTCAAGATAGGGCGGCGGCATGAATTTCACGACTAACTTTCCTGTTTTCTTGCTGACGTATACCCAACTGGCGGGTACAAAGTCGTGGTCTTGTTTACCAGTTTTTGGACCTCGTTTGTTGAACGAGATCAGCAGGTATACGTATTTTTGTTTCTGCTTCTGCCCCTCATCATCGTTTCTTTCTTTAACTCCAGCCATTATTACCTCTTATAGCTATGAACATTGAAGGAAGAAGAATTGTAATAACCATGTTCGAAAGCAAATGTTTCTTCGAACTGCGGAGACCCAATTAGAAAATCAAACCGCTTAAATTCATTCAATACTAGAAAAAAATTCCATTTTTTGAAAATCACTTATTGTCGTAAGGTTTCAGGCACAGCACTCCTTCGTCATGTGAATGGGGAAATTTAGAAAAAAAAAATTTGAACAAAGTAATTACCAAAAGAGTGACCAGATTTTCGCTACATTTCGGTAACTAACCATAATAGTATATTGTGTATCAAGGGCGGAAAGAAGGCGATTTCACGAGTGCGAAGGTAGCCGCCCGAGCGTAGCGAGGGCTGCCGTCGCACGAGTGAAAGTCGCCTTCCGCCCGTGGTGCACACGATACTTTTCGTCCCCACCCCTTGAAACCACGCCTTTTCATACTTTCCACCCGCTCGAAGCTGGCTGTAATGGAAATGTGCGCCCGCTCGCCAAGCGGTCACAATAACTCAGATTCCACCCGCTTCGCATGTATGAAAAGACGCGTTTTCAAGGGGGGTAGGACGAAAATGATCTTTTTTTTTCTCAATTCCCCTCGTTCCGACGATGGATAACAGAATAATTGTTCTCCGGAGAAAATAAGACGGAAACAGACCATGATCGGATCAACCGTGCGCCTGATGCCTTACAAGTGATTTTTAGAAAAGTGAATTTTGTTTATATGTGATGAACTTTGACTAAAATATAGATGATTTTTGGAGTATTGTAGATCAAGAAACAATTAGATGAAATCTTATTTCGTATTATTTCAATAATAGACCAAGCCAACACAAGGTCGACGTCATAACCTACAATTCTTGAAATGCAATTCTATGCAAGTTTACGCATGAAAAGATGCTAACCCTAAATAGATTGTTTGTTGTTACCTTTCCCGAAGCTACGTGCTGCGTTCTCATCACTAGCTGATCAGTACACCTCAGGAGGTGATAGAGATAAACACTTTTCACTTATGAAGATTCAACCACCGACGCGACGCCAGAAACACGATGGTGTCGAATGCCGCCAAAAATGCGGGATGTCACGTGATCAAAAGCAAGCGCAGGCGTTTAAGACGAGTGAACGCAACGCTGCTCGTTCGTCAGTAAAAGATATACGTGCTGGTTTCTTTGAAAGTGGCCAGGAAAGTAAACAGATCCGCTTCTACATGTGTTGGTGAACGTTGGCACTCGCCCCGAAGCCATACATGGGCAAAGAAGATGTGTTGGTGAAGGCAGCTGGCCACTTTCCAAACCGACTCGATATCGTAATGTTTCATTCATAATCATTACAAATACAATTCTCATTTTGTACAGACTTTGGATCTGAAGATTAGACAAAATGTTGGTATATACTTAATTTATTTCAATTCATATTTTTTCATGGTCGAATTCCAACAAAAATGTTACAAATCAGTTTCAAAATGATCAGGTTTATTTCAAACAAAAAGATAACGTGGCGGGGAGAACAGGGTTAGTGAAGCATTCCTACAGCAAAACATCGTTTTATACCATCTTCTCTAACAATAGACAACTGTACCAATTTATTATCGATTGACGTTACAGGTCGAGTTATGACGTTATTGGAGGCTCTTCTTTTAAGTTCCCACATTTCCAATTTAGTCGAATCACAAGGATATTGATATATTGGTTGATCCCTGCCCCAAACTAATCCTTTAATTTGCAGCATTTCTGGTAGCCCAGGATTTCCAATTATTTTTTGTACCTTCATAATGATGCCATCGTTCAAGAGTATGATGTTGTTAGGGGATGAAGTAGATATTGCTAGTTGCTTATATCGAATTTCTCTTACTCGCTCATGCCGAATCTTAGTGATTTCAAGAAGTGGTGGCAAAACTGGTTTTTTGTTTCTTAGCGATGATTGTTCGTGAAGTCTACGACACAATTGTGCCAGCGGCCGATAGGCAGTGCGGAGTTGCTTCTGGATTTTGCCCAACAGATTTTCAAATGGGAAAGCTGTGATCATGCTAAGGCTGCATTTCATGAAGAGTACATCATCTGCCAAGTGGGTTAAATGATGTACGTTTAGAATTTGCGATTTTGGTCCATAGTAATCTTTCATGGCTATGAAAAAACTAATCAAGTACTGCTTCGCACTTCGAGCATACTTCAAGCAAACTTTTTTCGAACATAAAATCCGGCATGCAACGTGAAAGAGTAAAAAGTGATTGTATAAGTGACCTTTGAGTAATCCTTTCAGAACGATGGGCCCTGAATATAGCAAAAAGAATCTAAACTCTGTAGCTTTCCACTTTGCATAATATCTGATGGCCCTGGTTTTTCGTTGAAACTTACGTGGAATTTGAGACCTTATGTGTCTCAAACGATTTGAGAGTTCGATTTTATTCCCGGGACCCAATTTGAAATTTAAATCGGCTGACATCCAATACTCAATTAGTTTCTTCATAACGCCTTGGCAACAAAGATGCATGAAATCTAATACGAAGAAGGAAATCAGATTTATCATTTGTAGCAGTCGCAAGAATGGTGATGGTCCATGATGATGTTCAGGCTGGTCGAAATTTCTGAAGGATTCATCTGTTCGTTCCTCAGCGTTAACAGAAGGATACACGGTTGTGGAATCGACTCTTTCTCCATATATACTGCACCTTTCGCAGGCACAAATACCACCGTGGCCCAAAGTATTTTTAAGAAATGCCCTAGCTGGTGTGTCAGCAATGATACATTTGACAGCAACAGTGAAATTTCTACCGGAAATTCGAATTCCATTTCTATGTAATTCATTGAATTCGTCAACGAAGGGATCCAAGAATTCTCGTACATCATTTGGCTTATTTTGACCTTGAAATATTGGTATTTCAAACGGCTGATAAATATCCGGATCAAAATACACCTTCCCCAAGAGAACCCAGAGACCGGCGGTGCCAGATTTTGCGATCGGCATACCATCAGCATGGATTTGTAACTCAATTACTCCATTTCGGTGCAACTTATGGTTAACACAGTCTGTGAGGCCTTTTGCGAGACCTAAGTACACGAAGGAGCCCATTCCACCTTCAGAATCTTCCATCTCCTGTATCTGATAATCCGCGTCATTCGTTTTGAGGAACGTTTTTGATGATTTTGGCAGTGTGGGCAAAAGGCGTGACCTTAGAATGTGCAACAGTTTGTCGAGATGGATTTGTAGTATTTTGCAATCAATGGCCCACACTCTCAACTGCTTGATTTCTGGGAGGTGGTCGTCGATATCTGAGTTTCCATCTGTGTCTTCGTCCGATGAATCGCTGGTGCTCTCCGAAGCACTGGAATCTTCTTCGTTTGATTCATTTGAAGAAGAATTTTGGTGTTCATCTTCTATTTCGCCCAATGAAACCCGATCATCTCCTACATCTGTTATAATAATTTTATCTGTTATTACATACATGCCACCTGCATGAATTTTTTTAAGGCGAGACTTCGGTGAAATTTCCACCAATAATAGGTTTTTTAATTCTTACAATATCAAAAAGAGGTGTATAAAAAATCCTTCCAGCAGTTTTTCAATAATGGTAGTATGGGCTGTCAAAGAAGATTTCAGCATCCTGCGATGAAAGTGTTTGCGCAGGGAACTTTTGGCAGCGGTGGGCAAAATCTTCTTCGCAAAGTTCCTTGCGCTTACACTTTCATTGCAGGGGGCTGAAATTTTTTTTCACAGCCCATACTACCATTATTGAAAAACTGCTGGAAGGATTTTTTTATACGACCTCCAATAGCGATTTTCAAAATTTCACCGAAGTCTCCTCATAAAAGTCTTGAATCGAACTTCAACTTTCATGTACAAAATTTGTACTTCAACCTTACCTCCTCTGATTGGATGATCTAAATTGCCATCGCTGACCACGGAGGAACTTTCGCTTGTTACCTCCTCACAGGAGTCTGCAGCCTGTGGAATTTCTGGAAATATGCAATTCTAATGACAATATATGTATATATATACATGTATATGTATATATATATATACGTATATATTGTAACAGTACTTTTTCTAGCCTGGGGAAATTTAGATGTTATAACTAGAAATAAGTATGTTCAAAAAGGCGACAATTTCACACAAAACGCGAGTATCCTCAAAAATCTCTGAAACGTCTCTAAATATCTAGAGAAGGCAAATAATTATCAACTCAAAAACGCTAAAAGCTAGCTAAGCTCAGTAGAGAGGGGAACGTGGGGGCGACAAGAATTACACACACTTATTATTCAATTTATAAACAATGGAAAGCATAAAATTTATTCAAAACTTGTATCGAAAAACTATTCAGAACAAAATAACAAACCAAATATCTTCACACTCAATACCCCTATGGTTTGAACAAATCCAATTTGTCGGACACACAAAAAGAAAAGTAATCTCGAATTTAGAAACACAAAACAATAATAACCTTAATCGGATCCTCTAATCTAGCTAGAAAATCATAGGAACCTCAAACTCCGGATATGATATTAGAATCAACTAAATTTTAAACATGAAACTCAAAATTTTGAACTAAATAAACCAAAAACCACAATCGACGAAACTGGATAGACAGAAATACGGTTAGCGTAATATTACCAAACATTTAACATTCCATATTTAAACTTAAACTAACTCAAAGGCCAATTGAAAAATAATTATAGATAAAATTCCACAGACACAACATACAACATTCACACAGGTGCACATAAAGGTTATAATGGTTAGCAGGGAATTATTATGATTAACAATAAAATATTAATGAACAAGAAGAAACGCAAATTTCGAATTTGACATGAATCTCAAAACTAGAATACGATATCTCGGCGATAAGCGTGCTCGTAGGCTTTAAGTTAGAACATGCAAATTAGCACTGAACGTTATTGGAAAAAGAAAATTATAAAACATAAAATTCGAGGAACTCAAAGAAACGCGAATTTGGAATTTGACATGAATCTTAGAACTAGAGTACGATATCTCGGCGATAAGCGTGCTCGTAGGCTTTAAGTTAGAACATGCAAATTAAAACACAAATAATACTAGAATGCCAAGACTCCGTGGTACAAAATGGCATGAAATAATACAAGATTAATCTCCAATCAAAATTAGGCAACCCTATTAGTGCTTTAAGCACCGGTTACTTTTTGGGGAGATTAAAGACGATAGTGGGTTCTAGCCCGGCCGCGGCGTGAACCCCAAACTCAACTTCTGAGATCTTTCGCAAATACGGGAAATATCGTATCCTTTCAAAAAGTATTTAACCACTAAATTAAATAGTTCCGAACGTCTTGTCTATTTCAACGAAGCTATTGTTCAGAACAAAGGAGTTCCCCATCAATCACAAAGACTCAGAAACGAAACTAGAAATCTCGCAGTCAACCAGAGTAACGCAGCAGCATATCGCGTATTAATTCTCATATGGTTAGTCGCGAAGAAATCGTAAAACTAGAATTCGCACAAATAGCAATTCACGTATCTCTCAACGTGCATAACCAAGATTGCTACCTGCACCGAATTCGTACACTAGAATTTCCCTACGGTTGACGAGGAAACGCGTCTTTCAGCGAATACACTCACAGGACGCCGACCGTATGGAAACTCGTAAACTAGAAATCTCACAGTCTACTAGAAAACGCGTGTCCCTAACGTGAAATCTGGATGATTGACTGCGTAGAATTCGTATTGTTATTTCTCTCGAAATTCGCAACAACAAATAAAATAAAATAAAATAAAATAAGGAGTAATCTCAATCTCGACAACGCCGAGAATATTACCTAAGACACTCAAACTTAAAAATTACCAACAAAAAGATTCGTTAGCAAAGTTCGTTCCCAACAATTAATATTCGTCTTAGAATTTAAAACAAAAAATATTAGCTCTGCGCTAAATCACGAAATCCAGCAAGTTTCAGATCGGAAGAAATAGACCCAACGGCCTAACTACGCTATTACGCCAGAAACTCAAGGCGTCTAGATAAGGGAAATTTACCCGATCTAAAGCTTTGAGGGAGTCGTGATGGACAGAAGCTTACCTTAAAGATATGAAACCAGCGACTCGAAAACCCTCTAACACTCTACTAATAAAAATTTTCAATAACTCAACAGAAAATTCTAAGTTTCAAAAATTAACTTTAAACAAAATTGAGACGGGTCCGGTGAAGTGAAGCTCGGGATACCCAATGATGTCGCAGGAGACGGAGGCCGTGGACGCAGCAGGACGAGAAGTGATGTTAGACAATTCGGCACCAATAAGGAAAACTCGGTGGGCGGAGTCTTCGAGACGAGGGGGCTGGATC
>JAFFZH010005686.1:0-12433 GCA_018420115.1 Euura saliciscinereae
ACGAATCATAGGGCAGACAGCCTTCCAGTATATTATAGAGTTCAGTGGGTAAATTGGGGCCGAAAATCTTAGCGGGAAATTTGAACAACGCACGGTTGAAGGTTGGATTATTCATAGATTGTACCGTTTATTCAACTAAATATGTGCACTTAATTCAATATTTCGTTATTTAGAAAACAGTTCAACCGTAAAATAACCTCAAAAGCAGTTTTTGATAGTAATTGTGTATTGTGGGTTCAAAAAAATTAGTGATTCAATTGGAATTCTGGAATAAAGGAATGAAAATCGGCCGTAGACGATAGAAATTAAATCTGCGATGAGTGGCCACGTTTTATTTTGTAGTTATAGCATCAATTAAATTTATTTTTCAGCGGAAATCTGTAAAATATTATATTTTTTCTGTACCTAACCTCAAAGTCAACTGCAATTTTAGTTCTCTGACTGCTTGATAGCTTTTTTTTTACAAAACATACAATGAATTATTAACAGTTCGATACAACAATAACTTCGATACACATTTCTCAGCTGTCGCCGAGCAAGAAGCTTAAGCGAAATGAAGATTTGAACCACCCGCTAAGATTTTAGGCCCCAAAAATATGCAAATGGCGCTGATCAATGGGTTTCACTCAGCGGCCGCAGTCCACTATCCAAGTGAGCTGCATCACAGCCAAGTTTCCAGAATTTTCGTTTCAGTCGGTAAGCCAGTACACGCGACCGGCGACTCAGTCGGTCACATCAGGCACAGCTAAATTTTTCAGTGGTTTTCAGCCAGTTCTCTGTAGTCTGTCATTCAGTTCAGAGTTTTGAAGTTTTCAGACGCGGTATCTGGTTTTGGTAGCTCGGAACACGGAAAAGATAGTTTGATAGTTACAATTAATACAAAGTCGGTCGATTAAACGTACAAACAAGCAAAATGCCGTACGCAAATCAGCCTTCGGTACACATCACAGATCTCACGGAGGAGAACGTCAAGTTCCAAGTGGAAGACACGGAGTTGAGGTTAGTTTATACGATCATAACCTCAACTCACTGCTTATGAAGTTCATCATTCACTCTGTTGCGATCGATCGCCTTCGAATTATCATTCACACACGTTTGAAAATTAAACAAATACTCAATAAAGAGAAAAATCAAAAACCAAACATAACCTGAAAACTCCGATTTTCACCGACTATGTATTTGTTTATCAATTTTTTTGCACCTCCGCTGCTATAATATAATGAAATTGTAATCTAATATTTTCTCGAGGCGTATATTGAACGAATACACAAAATTTTGCGTCAAAATATGAATTTAGAGTCGATATTTATATTTTAGAATGAAACTTTATCCACATTTGTTCTCATGTCTTTAGCGTAGCGAACAGCATGAGGCGAGTATTCATCGCCGAGACTCCGACAATGGCGATAGACTGGATCCAGCTGGAGGCTAACTCGACCGTTTTGAGCGACGAATTTCTAGCACACAGGATTGGAATGATTCCGCTGATAAGCGATGAAGTGAGAATCTCAGTGCTCTCTCAATTTTCCAATTCTATTGACCATATCGTAAAAATTGATCACATTAATATTCTTCTAGGTCGTGGACAGGATTTTGTACACAAGAGACTGTCAATGCATGGACTTTTGTCCTGATTGTAGCGTTGAATTCACTCTGGACGTTAAATGCGCAGAGGAACAGACGAGACACGTCACTACGGCAGATCTGAAGTCTAGCGACCCTAGAGTCTTGCCTGTTACTTCAAGACATCGCGAAGAAGATGCTAGCGAATATGGAGAAACCGATGGTTGGTCTTCCCTAGAAACAGAATCCAAAACCGGAACAGAATAATTGATCCGAATTGGAAGAAAATCGAAAGTTTTTAATGCTGGAATTCTATTACAGCTCCGTTTGAGGTCTGAATGATTGTCGAATTCAGAAATTTCGTCTAAACCCGATAACTTTCCGGTCCAATTCATGCAAATATTTCTTTTACAAGGTTCAAAAGTATCAAATGAAACTTTGGAACGGAAGTCTGTAGGGTTTAGAACGATGATCACCGTCGAAATTGAAATTTTTTGTCTAAAGATGCCGATTTATTGACAAAACTGCTTTGAAATTATTTTTTTTCAAACTTTATAACTTTAAATTAAGATAGAATAATCAAGTCGGAGAATTTTAATGAACTGTTCGTCTGGTTTTGGCTATTTTTTTTTTTATGAAATCAAACTTTGCGAATGCAGAAATCCTCATCGTCAAACTGCGAAAGGGTCAAGAACTGAAACTCCGAGCCTACGCTAAGAAGGGATTCGGCAAGGAACACGCCAAATGGAACCCTACTGCTGGTGTCAGTTTCGAATATGATCCTGATAACACGATGCGACACACACTCTTCCCAAAACCGGACGAGTGGCCCAAGTCCGAGTACAGCGAGCTAGAAGAAGATCAATGTAAGCAATGATTCGATATAGAAGATATAATCCTTTTACTGTAAAAACTTTGTCTAAATTGTGTTAACTTAATTCTAGACGAAGCGCCGTTCAATTGGGAAGCAAAACCGAACAAATATTTCTTCAATGTCGAAAGCAGCGGAGCTCTGAAACCTGAAAATATCGTAATGATGGGTATCGTAGCTCTGAAGAATAAGTTATCGAATCTACAGACTCAGCTCAGCCACGAAGTTCAAAACGACGCTCTGAGCATTCATCATTGATCCATAGTCTATATACATAGTATTAACACTGTAAATTTATAAGTAACGATCTAACTATGCATTAATGTGTCAATTCAACGATTGTTTTTTATTGTATTTTGTAGTTTCTCAATACCCATCATTAAAACCCATCGGATTGACTCAATTACCATTCATTGTCTCTCGAAACGATTCAAAAATCCCGCGCTAACTGAAAACGCGGCTTGACGGTAATTTTTGATTCTAAAACTCGCGGTTAACTTCAGACTATTGACGGTTTCTCAATCATTGACAAATGATCTTTTTTTTCGATTAATCGATAGCCTCGATTTGAAAAAATGCGATCGTCGATTAATTCATCGATCGAAAAAACGATTCATCGACAGGTTCGATTAATCGATCAATTGCACAAACAATTGGCGCCAAAAATGTTCAATTTTTGGGTCACAAAATGATTTAAAAATCCCGCGTCGCGTCGATATACGATCTGAAGTTAGTCACCAGCTCAGTCTCGAGTCTCGGTCTCGCGGCTGACTTCAGACCTTTGGAGTCACGTTGGCAGAGCTGATGTTGGTTCCTTTTGCTTCCCGCCTGATTTCAGGGTATTCGAATCCGTGTGAATGACGTTGGTAGGCCTGTCGAGGCGGACTTGTGTACGACAAACACAATTTCGACGACTTTCGTCGACAAATAAATATTTTCGAACATCAAAATACGGATTGAAAAAGTGAATAAACCGGCAAATAAAAACCACCGACTGTCTCTGATCGGAGATAGAATGCGCGCTAAATACTACGACCTCGATTACTCAATTTTCGTGAACTGATTGTGAGTCTGTCACGTTAAACGCTTTCATACAATCACAACCAACAAATCTAGACGTTGGAGATAAACAAACGGACGGCTACACACGATGTACATTAAGCAGGTGAGGGAAACGGCCGCAGAGCAAATAACACGAATCCATAAACTCTTCATCTCTCGGTATCTAAATAACAAAAAAAATTTATCACTTCTAGGTTATAATCCAGGGGTTTAAATCCTATCGGGAACAAACCGTCGTCGTGCCTTTCGATCCCAGACACAATGTCGTCGGTGAGTTTGACGCAAACACGAATTTAGAAATTTTCTTTTAACCTCATCTTCTCCTCAAAGTCGGCAGAAATGGATCTGGAAAAAGCAACTTCTTCTACGCTATACAGTTCGTTCTTAGCGACGAGTTCTCACATCTCAGACCGGAGCAGCGGCAAGCCTTGCTTCATGAGGGAACTGGGCCCAGAGTCATCTCCGCCTATGTCGAAATCATCTTTGATAACGCGGACGGAAGACTTCCGGTCGGTTTAGTAGCTATTTTTTTATATATTTTACGTGAAATGAGCCAAATTTATTTTTTTCTCCGTCTCCAGATCGACAAGGACGAGGTTTACCTCAGACGGATGATCGGATCGAAGAAGGATCAGTACTTTTTGAACAAGAAAATAGTGACGAGAAGCGACGTTATGAATTTACTAGAATCCGCAGGATTTTCAAGATCCAATCCGTACTACATCGTCAAACAGGGAAAGGTGAGGCTCGACGGCTTATATTTTCCAAAAACTGAGCCAATTTGAACGTCTTGATTCCCAGATAAACCAAATGGCAACGGCTCCAGACTCTCAGAGACTCAAATTACTCAGAGAGGTCGCAGGAACTCGGGTCTACGACGACAGGAGGGAAGAGTCAAAGGCTATTCTGAAAGAAACTGAGGGAAAACTTGAAAAGATCGAAGACTTTCTGAGAACTATAGGTGCGAGGGATTTGCTTTCTGCCTGAAATCCTTCTTAGATCCAATGTTAATTAAAATTTGTTGTTAATTTAACGACAGAGGAGCGTCTTAAGACTCTGGAAGAGGAGAAAGAAGAGCTGAAAGAGTACCAGAGGTGGGACAAGCAGCGTAGATGCCTAGAGTACACAATCCACGAGCGAGAATTGAAGGAGAATAAAAAGAAGCTCGAAGACCTCGAAGAATCCAGGGCAAACAGCGGCGCGATGCAGGCCAAATTAGGCGCGGACGCCAAAGCGGCTCAGGAAGCGGTTCGTTCGGCTTCCAAAAGGCTCAAGGAAGCTAAGAAGGAAGTCAGCTCTGCCAAGGAGGAAAGAGACACGCTTAGGTGAACCAGAAACAGTAGTTCTCGCGGTTTCTCGAACCTGTCTGCGGGGCAATAATTAATTGTTTGTGTCCTTGAACAGCGCCGAACAGCAACAGCTGCTTAAAGAGAAGACCAAGCTCACTCTGACCATCAATGATCTGCTCGAAGAAGTCAAGGGCGATAACGACAGCAGAAAAAGAGCAGAACAGGAGCTAGAGAAGCTCAAAGTCAATATCGCAGGGCGAGAGGAGGAACTGGAGAAGATTAAACCTCAGGTATGAAGAGAATAAACGTTAAAATGATTCTTTCATCTTTATCTATGCCCCAAATGCATCGAACTCGCCTTTTCTCTTTTCAGTACGAGCAAATGAAGGGCGTGGAGGAGGAATGCACCAGAGAACTCGCCCTCAAGGAGCAGAAACGTAAAGAACTCTACGCGAAACAGGGAAGAGGAGCTCAATTCACGAACAGAGTAATAAGAATCTTCTGAGAGATAAATGTCGCTTTGATTGTATCCGAATCTTGATGATTTCTTTTTTTCAAGGCGGAGAGAGACAAGTGGATTCAAGACGAGCTTAAGCAGTTGACGAAGCAGATAAAGGACAAGCAGGATCATCAGGCCAAGATCAGCGACGACTTGAAGAAGGACGGAGAGAAGCAGATCGCTCTTGAAAAAAAAATTGAGGATCATACGAGGGAGATGGAGCGACAGAGAGCCTCTATCGACGACCATAATAAACAGTATTACGATCTAACTAAGGCGAAGGATCAGTGCCAAGCGACTAGGAAGGAACAGTCAGTACATGCTTGTGGGTTTTGAGAAAACGAAATTCGGAGAGATTTAATTGATTGAATCGTTTCAGATATCGGCAGGAGAGCGTTCTTCAGCTAAATTTATCCGGATTGAAGGAGGATCTCGCTAAGGCTGATCAGAGCCTCAGATCTATGGCTGGAAAACCTATTCTCAATGGAAGGGACAGCGTTCGCAAAGTACTAGACACGTTTCGGTGGGTATAAATTGCTGGTTGAATGAGATGGAAGGTTGAATTGGGTATACTAGCAACGATTATGAGCTTCACGAACCAGAATAGAGTGCGAGAAGCTTTGAAGACTTGAATATTTCGAGAGAAAAAGTAGTTCAAAATAGTTTTTGATTCGAAATCGCGATGGGAAATGAAAAAAGGAGTTTGGAATTAGGTTTTTAAGACTATCTCGAACCTTTGACAATCAAATGAGACTCATAAAATTGGCAAACTCGAATATCAGGTTCAAAAAAGTATTTGAAAATGGCTTTTGATCGAAATTCAACATATCAAGAGTAAGACACTTAGGGAAAGGTTTCTTGAAATGGTGTTTAATTTTTTTTAATCTCCATAAAATAGATCTTAAGGTTTATTTTCAAATTTTGCGATTAGATATCCAAATTCTTTATTATTTCACGTAACGAATAGAATTAAAAGTTACGAATTGTATTCTAGAAACGATTTTGAGCTTCAGAATGTGAATCCAGACTTAGAAAAAAAAATCTAATTATCTTATTGATATGAAACAGCGAGCGAAGAGACATGGCGCACGAAGTGAGCAGCTACTACGGTCCGGTGATTGAGAACTTTGACTGTGACAAGAGTATATACACTGCGGTAGAAGTAACCGCAGGAAATCGTCTATTCCACCACATAGTAGAGACCGACAAATTCGGAACAAAGATTCTAAAGGAAATGAACAACCAGCAATTACCCGGAGAAGTCACCTTCATGCCACTCAATCGATTGCACGTCAAGGTCATAGACTACCCGCAAACCAGCGACGCTATTCCCATGATATCGAAGCTCAATTACGACGCTAAATACGACAGAGCTCTGAGGTGGGGTAAAAAAGACTCGAAAACACCAGAAAATCAAACTCTAACGTCTCCGATCAATATTTCAGATACATTTTCGGGAAAACTCTGATATGCCGAAACCTGGAGGCCGCCACGAGTCTCGCCCGAACCTCAGGACTCGACTGCGTGACCTTGGAAGGTGACCAGGTCTCTTCGAAGGGTTCCTTGACCGGAGGATACTTCAACTCGTCGAGATCGCGTCTGGAGATTCAGAAAACTAGGTCCGAGCTCATGTCCCAGATCAACACTCTGGAGGAACAGATGTCCACTTTGAAAGACGAGCTCCGTACCACCGAGCAGAGCATCAGCTCCTACGTCAGCGAGATGCAGAGGACAGAGACGAAGAACAGCAAGGCAAAGTGCGTCTTGTCGACCAAACGATGCTCTCCGTCCTCTCAAACTTGAAATAATCGATTGCTCCCGTTTTTAGAGACATCTTTGACAAAATGAAGGCAGAGATTCGCCTGATGAAAGAAGAGCTCAGCGCCATAGAGAGATATCGCACTCCCAAGGAACGTAGTCTCGCACAATGTACCTCGAACCTCGAGGCCATGACTGCCACCAAGGAGGGACTGGAAAGCGAGCTGCACCAGGAGCTCATGGCCCAGTTATCCGTCGCCGATCAACACCAGGTGGATTTTATCGGAGTGAAATCTATTCGGTCGTCGTTCCGATTGACTAAATTCTTCTTTCCAGGTCGATACCCTGAACGACGACATCAGGCGCTTGACCAAAGAGAACAAAGAAGCTTTCGCGAAAAGGATGCGGCTGGAAGCGGATAAAAACAAGCTCGAAAATCTCCTGACAAACAATCTGGTGCGTCGTAAGGACGAGCTGGTTCAAGCCTTGCAGGAAATATCGGTAGAGGATCGTCAGAGGCAGTTGGAATCGTCCAAAGCTCAACTAGCGGACATAGAAAAGCGGCTTGTTAAAGTAAACTCTGACTTTAAGTCGCAGAACGACAAGGTTTCGAGCGCGATGAAGAAGGTGAGTCGGTCCGAGGCTATATGACCCTGTATTAACGTTGATTTTCATGTTAAACAGCAAAAAGCTGAGTCTTCCGAAGTCGAAAAGTGGAAATTGGCGGAGAAAGAAGCGCAGGAGAAGATAGAGGCGGATGCTAAGGACCTAGAGAAGCTGGCCAGCAAGCAGAACCTCGTTCAGCAAAAGATAACCGAGTGCACGCAGAAGATCACAGAACTTGGCGCGCTCCCTAGCCACGAGGCTTTTGGAAAACTGAGCAAACTCTCGACCAAGCAGCTCTTCAGGGAAATGGAGAAGGCGAATAATCACCTGAAGAAATACAGGTGAAAAATAAAAGCGCTTTATCCCGATTTCCAAAAACTAATTCCCCTTTTATCGCAGCCACGTGAACAAGAAGGCCTTGGACCAGTTCATGTCGTTCAGCGACCAGAAGGAAAAACTGGTCAAAAGAAAAGAGGAGCTCGATCGAGGGGACGAAAAGATCAAGGAACTGATGCTGGTTCTCGAACAGAGAAAATGCGAAGCGATTCAATTCACTTTCAAACAAGTACGAGAGGATTAATCGCCTCCTCATCATCTGGATGAACAAACTCGATAATTATTTGTTTTCTCCAAAGGTCAGCAAGTACTTCAGCGAGGTTTTCAAGAAGCTCGTACCCTCTGGACACGCGCAGCTCGTGATGAAGACTGCGGACGGGGAGGAGGGCGATGACGCTGTGCCTGAATCAGCGGATTCGGACAGATTCGTCGGAGTCGGTTAGTCCGGGTGCAACGCGATTAGATCATTCAATTCTCTTGGGATGGTCTAAAACGATTTTTGTCTGTCCCAAGGAATCCGAGTCTCCTTTACGGGACACAAGGCAGAGATGAGAGAAATGAACCAGTTATCTGGAGGGCAGAAGTCGCTCGTTGCATTGGCGTTGATTTTTGCCATTCAGAAATGCGACCCTGCACCTTTCTACCTGTTCGACGAGATCGATCAGGCTCTAGACGCTCAGCATAGAAAAGCAGTCGCTGATATGATCCATGAACTCAGTTCCGATGCCCAGTTCATCACGACTACGTTCAGGCACGATTTTTAATCACTGTTTCACCAAGAAAAGGGGGAAGAGGAACGAAAAGACTGAAAATTAGGCTGATAAATGAATCAAACTGGTTTTTCGACAAATTATAAAAAAAGGATCAGAAAAACAGGAGTTTAGACATTCAATTTGGAGAATATCGTCATTTTTAGCATCTATTTGGTAGCAAAGGACAGAAAAATGAAAATAATTTCACCGAAGTATGAAGGAATTCAATTTTTTGACCGTGAAAATTAGACTGACCAGCCGATACAATAAGTTTGTAGACTTTGTTGCTGTTTCAAAAATGAAAATAGTCGCACAGACATCCAGGAAATTGAAACTAATTACTAAAGAATGTTTTTCAAATTTTCTCGGTGATTAAAAATGAAAAACAAGTAACAGAAAGACGAGGAATAAGAATGATAATCAAATCAAACGAATTATTTTCATTTTCTTGAAGTACAAAAATCTTGAGAAATGAATCGAAGAACAGAGAAACTGAGATTCTTAATAGTTATCGTTTTTTTTTTTCTTTACAGACCCGAGCTGCTTGAGCACGCAAATAAATTCTACGGAGTTAAATTCCGCAACAAAGTATCTCACGTCGAGTGTGTGACTCGGGAAGAAGCAGCAGACTTCGTTGAGGACGATACGACACATGGTTAAAGTGACGAAACCAATATAAAAGAAGAACTCGCGTTAACGTATAGAGAAAGTACAATAATTATTGATTTTTTTTTCTTCCATAGATCATGAACTACCTATTTTTTTTCCTTGATATTTTACAACAGCCTCATTGTATTTAACTTTTTTTTTTGTTTAATTGTTTTTTCAATCTATTCTCGAAAATAATGTAATTTGTATATTGAATTGATTCGATGATAAATATAATGTGATCCTTGGTTGTTGGTCCAGGCAAGGAAGAGAAATTAAACTGAGAAGGAATTTTTATACCACTTTAAAAACGTGTAATCGATAATTTTACGTTTTTTAATTGATAAAGGTATCTTTAAATATATATAAAACGTGTATTTTAATCACCAAACTCTCTATCCTGATGTTTCATTTAATGAAGGTAAACCAAATTAGAGACATTTGAAAATTTATTAACGACCTATTACAATCATCTAAATTGAATAGAATTAACTTAGATTCCGATTCAGTCCGAAGGTAACGAAGTCCTGAAGTCTTTCATCGATTTCCAGAGTCTAGAGATATACTCTCTCTCAATAATTAAACTTATATTCGAAAAGCGTTTTTAAATTCAGCAAATTTATATAACGTCTGATCGCCTCTATTTATCCTTGCGACTAGCGGTCAGACTGTCGTGCAAGTTGCTGACCATGGCTTCGACGAGTTCTGGAATGATTACGCCGTTGCTATCGATGAATTTAGCCACCGAATTCGTTACAGAACTCTCGTTCGAAGTCCCAGCCTTCTCGTCTCTCACAGAAAGAACGAGATTATACTTGTCGTCATATTTCTTCAGGTATGAACTCGCTTCCCATACCAATTCGGGATCGAATCCAGCCGGGTCTCTGAAACCGAGGAACAAGTTGTAAAAAAATCTTTTCCAAAAGTGCTCGATCTAGTCACCTCTGCGTAGCAACGACGAAGATTCCCTTTTCCTTGTAGGTCGTATAGAGGGTCAAAACTCCCATGACGACAAAATACTCGGAGACGCAGGCGATTAGAACCGGCTTAGAGGCTGGAAACGGGTTCATATAGTCCCAAAGGAGGGCGACCAACGCTACGCCAACCGCGATCCCGCAGAGAGCCAGCCTGCCGTCTAGCAGGGAAAAATTCTCTGCGTAGTTGTACTTCCTGGTCAGGATATCCTTGACTGCGTCATCGAGAGCGTTTTTTACCGCGGAACCATCCCACTTGTTGACTTTCACCAGCTGTAATGAAGTTTTTTATTTTTTGAATAAAGATAATTTTTTTTTACTTTAATTTGAATTAAATGAATGAATTTTAATACGAAATTGGATTTTGATTCATTTCGTTAAGAGCCGGGGAACAATTTGGAATTTTTTCTTCTCCCATATTGAGATACTTTTTAGGAAATCTGAATCGTTGCTTACCGCAGTTTCCTCTTTCTGATCCTTTTTAGCAGCCATCTCGAACATATTAGGCTGTGGAACGTTTGGTTATTGAGTTTTCGGCGACTCGGCGTCCGGAGATTCGTAATACACGATATTCTTCTATTCTTTATATCATTAGCGGGATTCGGGATGATATTAGGTTACTTCTTACGCCGCACAGACAATACTGTGTATTATGTACACGTCACACGTCACGACGACGAATTCGAAAGAAGAACTAACCTAAGCTTGATAGACTGTAAGCGAGCATGGAGTACCTAATGTAACGCTAGAAGCGGAGGGCAACTTGGTTTTCAATTTCAACGAATCAACACTGAAGCCTTAGCCTTAGGCTGCATTCACATGGGCCTGAATTCACCGGATCGGAACGGAATCGGAATCTAGGGAGCTTTCGAAGAGCCAATCAGAGTGGACCGAAATTTGCCGGAATTCACGGGGACGGAACGCTCAGTGGCGAATTAGAGTGTTCCTTTCTACCGGGAATTTCAAAAACACTCATTCTGATTGGCTCCCGCTCGTTCCGTTCCTGAAAATTCCTGTCCATGTGAACATGGGATTTTAATAGCAACGGAACGGTTTACTAACACAACCGTGCAGCTAACCTCTAAACGCTACGCAATATAGCAACAAATATTTCATTAGTAGCGGAGTTACTCCCTGGTTGTACCCAATAGAAGGTGAAATTCGACCATTGCGACGCCTGGCAGTCAGCCACGGTACTATGTTGTTTACGCTAACATAACCTCAGAAAATCGAGTGCAAATAGTATAATCAGTCAATAAATAGACAAAATTTACAGTAGTGAATAAAAATAAGTGAAAATGGGAAGGTGTGAGTTTTGCAAGAAGCTGAACACACAAAAGAGCATAACATTTCACAGGTAAGTGCGTTCGTAAAATGAATCGCTTGGAGGTTAGGATCACACAACGATTATCATACATTTTATTAGATTTCCTAAGAATGAAAGCGATAGAGAAAAATAGATTCAAAACATGGGGAAACCAGATTGGGATGAGTAATTTGTAAATTCGTGAATAATTATTGAATTTGTAGATAAATAATTAAAATTTGTGAATAAATAATGAATTTCTTATACAGATATTTACAGGAATTTATATTATCAAATTATGTACTAATGAATAAATGCTCCGCCAATTTTAATATAGTAACTTGCAATCTTTCATATTCAATCATCAGAATTTCGGAATCTTAGTCATTTATCCTTGTTCGTATTTTTCATCCAGTGTGCCGCAATGCAGCCCTTAAGGGGAAATGAAAGTCACGTGACCTCGTAACCTGAGCCATATGAGTGCGAGAGAGATAGCGACATTTCACACTTGGCATTTCCGAACCCACTGCTAGCGGCCAAAACACATTCGATTGATGTGAAATTGATATCAGTGACGCAAAAAAAGTGCACGAAGGGCGTATCAAGCTTGAATTTTCGAAAATCGAGACGTAATTACAGTTTTTTCAACAATAATGTTCTGTAATCCAAGGAAGTGCACACTCTCCACACGAGGGGCAGCACCTCCTGGGTTACAGAACAATATTGTTACACAAAATTCTAATCATGTCGTTCGATTTTCGAAAATCCA
>JAFFZH010005726.1:0-11516 GCA_018420115.1 Euura saliciscinereae
CGGTGGTCTAATTGGACAAGGCGTCGCAGTACAAATGCGAAGGTCCCGGTTCAAACCCGGGCCGGGGGAATTTTTACTCGAAGAATTAAAAAATAAAAAATTGATTTTTCATAGGTTTTTTTCGGTCCCACCAAGGTTTGCACGCTCGAATAGAGGAAGAATCTCTCCTTGGTGGGGACCAATAATTAATTAATTTGGTTCGCCTCGTCCGATAAATTCAAATATGTGAAGCTCATCTTTGGTGTGGGCAGGGTTGCCAGATGAGTACAGAGCACTGTCGCAGAAATTCCCCCACGAACTAGCCCAAAGTCGCCGCCGAGGGCGAGAATTGAACTAGCCCAAAGTCGCCGTCGGAGCGCGGGAATTATAATTCACCCACCAAAAGAGCAAAAGAAAACATAGATACAATTGGAAATTTATTCATTGTGATAAAATATACGTTAAAAGTAAATTAACAGTATAGGAACTTATTTTCAGAATTAAAATTATTATTACTTGTTATCACATGTTACTTGTTATCACGAAGACTTTTGGAACACGTACAATTTTTCAAATAGAGCAAAAAAATATAATTGAACATGTATTTCGTGTAATAAAGTATATATTAAGATTAAATTAATAGTATATGAACTTATTTTTATTATTATATTTATTATCACTTGTCTATCACTTTTCATCACTTTTTGAAGACTTTTGAAACACAGTTTCTGATTTCAAAATGCTTACGTTTATCGTGCTTTTCACACCTCATCCTCCTCGGCAAACAAAGTCAGCGTCTCGGTAAGATTATCAGCCCCATCTTTCCCAGCAGACTGTTTTCTATCTTCTGTTCTTTGGACGTTTGCATCGTACATTTTCGATGTAAACTTTTTGTACATCATCGGTGATGGAACAAAAGATTTGCAGCAACTTCCCGTAGTGTGCATGTGAGTGCGAATTCTCAAAATCGCATCGAGCATAGGAAGGCACATCTTATTCCGAGGCTTGGTCTTCGTTCCATTCATGACCGAAAATACTCGCTCCACTACTGCATTACTAAGCGGCAGTGATAGGATTTTTAAAGCAAATCAAGCCAATTCTCTGAAAGGCTGAGAACCTCCCGCATTTTTATGAAAAAATACGTTAGACCAGAAAGCTGATGTGCTTACCATCACTTGCTCCGTGAAAATTTCCGACCAATCGACGAAAGCAATTTTCCGTAATTGACCCTCGATCTCTGAAATATCCGAACCATGATCGAGTATATCGAGCGGGAAGTCCGTGATAACCAGCTTTTTCGCAGTGGTCAATACTCTGTTTGGGGATAATGTTGATGACGATTTGAGAATTTTCATGTTGCCTGGCAGACGTTTCACTAGCTCAGTCAGTAGCACAATCATATATTGCCGGCATCTCGTTTTGATTTCGTCCAACTCTCCCGGCCTGACGGTGTATGCACCGACTGCATTCGTGAATTCTATCCCGAAATCAACCGTACTAACTGGCTGTAAAGCCAACTCGTTTTGGATTACTTCCTCGATGCAATCGAATCTTTTCTTGACTTCCTCCATGAATATGGGCTTGATGATGCGACTAGCCACGGATAAGACAAGCGTTGATAGAGTTTCGAAAAGTTTGGTAATATCTTCTTGCGTACTGTGAAACAAAATGTTGGCCCCATTGACATCATGAAAAATAGACTTCAGAAACAGTAAGTACAAGTGGTTTGCGGGATCTTTGTACATGCTGCTTAGCGTTCTAGCAGTGTCACACTTCTCTTGACCTACGGCAATCATTTCGAAGTGCGTCTTCAGTTCCAACCATTGGTATAGTATGCGTTTGACGGCTCCTTCCCACGCTAGCCATCGAGTTGCCGACAGTTGTATTAAATTTAGGAATGCCTTATTGTTGTCGTTAATCAAATTATACAAATCAGCGTAATGTGCACGTCTCAGTGCACTGTTAGCGAACCAATTTCTGGTTTCACGTACTAGAAACTCGAGAGAAGATGGTAGAACCTCGGATGCTCTTGAACTGCACAAGTGTAGAGAATGGCACACGCATCGCACGATCTGAAGTTGTGGCAGTGGTACGCGTTCTTTAAGAAGTGTGTAAAGCGAGTGATTTTGGCCGCACAGATTACTTGCACCATCCGTTCCTATACCGATTAAGTTTTCAATTGGCAAGTTGATTTCGCTTAAGTATCCCGTGAGGCGGTCATAAAGTGCAATCGCAGTGGCTTCCACAATTTGAATTATGCCTAAAAATTCGGTTGTTATATCGACCTTGCTCGAACTGAAATACCGTATGCAGACAGCCATGTATTTCTGTGTTGACACGTCCGTAGATTCATCGACGATTAGGGAATATGGGGAATCGCTTACGTCTTTGACTAGATCGAACAACAGAGCTGGCGAAATAACATTCGAGATCAATTTGGAACACTTAGTGCGATGCATGCGCAACGACTCTAGCTTGGATTGTTTTCCAAGATCGACGAGTAGATCATTCTAATGGTCGATGCTGCGAACTGCGCTATGTGTTGCGATATACACGGCCAGCTTCAAGTCTATCCTCTTGCTCTCATCAGAAACAACAGCAATCCGACAAGATTCGAGGGTCTTTTGCTGGACCAGCTTGGAAGCATTATCCCGATGGATTTTCGTTTTGCTATGTTTCTCGAGGTCATTTTTTTGGGCTCGTAGTGTGGTTTTGCAAAGTTTGCAATATGCCTCTCGATTAACATTGTCGCTATCGCTGTTTTTCTGCAACCACCCTACAAAGGACGAAACTCAACATAAAAGGGCTGACCTGTTCCTTGAAATTTCATTTGTTCAAATATTTATTGTTATTTAAAAAGTATAGCTTCACATCGGTTGAGTTGGACTTGGATATTCTAAATACCTCGATATTCTCTACTATACCTTGAGGTGCGTGAGTGCAGTTTTATTGAAGATTTGTGAAAATCTTATGGTTGACTCTGGGCTACTGCCTATACGTGCGA
This sequence comes from Euura saliciscinereae, assembly GCA_018420115.1. Lineage (NCBI taxonomy): Eukaryota > Metazoa > Arthropoda > Insecta > Hymenoptera > Tenthredinidae > Euura > Euura saliciscinereae. The sequence continues at coordinate 2,984 of JAFFZH010005726.1, forward strand.
CTAGTTTGGCTGGTGGTGTGTGTCGTCCGAGTTTGGGACGTGGTGGTGTGTGGCATTCACTGATTATAAGTGGACTTTGAACTCTTGTTGTTCTCGGTCTGCTGTCTGAACTCTTCTCCCCGCTCCGCTCGCCAGCGTTCCGCTTGGTTTTGCTCAGCTGCTATCTGCCTGCAAACATGCCTAATGTGTCAAAACCGGCGGCGTCTACTCACAGCAGTGACTCTTCCCCCCAAGCGTCGCCTTCACCTATCAAGATATGCAAGAGCTGTAAAAAGAAGGTTATTTCTCCGTTCACGTGCTATTTTTGCCAACGTTTTTATCACCCTGGCTGCACACGAATCACGAAAGTTGACTTCAATGGCAAGGTGCGTTCGAAGTGTTCCTCTTGCTCTGCCCCTAATATCGCTGGCTCAACTAACCCTGTGCGCCCAGCCAGTTCTCAGTCGGGTCCAACAGATCCACCTGCGGCGACGCCGCCATCACTTGAGACGCTACTTGCTGCTATTACTAATATGAGGACTGACATTAATGCCAAATTCGACGGCTTATCGGCCAGGGTCCGGGGATTGGAATCATCGTCCAAGAAAATTGAAGAATTAGCCTTGTTACCGGCCGGGATGAAGAACCTTTCCAAGAAAATGGATGAATTTACGCAGTCTACGTCTACCTTAGTAGCTGACCTCACGACTAAAGTCGCAGCGCTGACTGAGGAAAATGCTCGCCGTGTCTTGGAACTGGAGGAAGTCCGATCGGCCCATAGGCAGGAGGTCGCGGACCTTAAGGGTCGAGTGGGGTCGCTGGAACGTGGGTCGCTGAGCTGTAACCTTATCATTTCTTCAGTTCCAGAGCTAGAGGGCGAGGACTTGCCTGCTATTTTTCGCTCGATTGCGGCGCAGCTTTCAGTTAACTTGTCTCCCGCTGATCTGGTCGAGTTGGTGCGACTGAAGAGCACTGTAGCGACAAACAAACCTCGACTGATATTGGCCAAACTTGGATCGGTGCAATGCCGAAATCGGTTCCTCGCTGCTAAAAGGGCGAAGGGGTCAGTCTATGCAGATCAGCTTGGCCTCCCCGCTGACCAACCGCATACCCCGATATTCGTGAACGAGCACCTCCCTCCGCAGATGTCTAAATTCCTTGGAAAGGTGCGGTCCTACGCGAAAGCGCGAGGTTTTCGATTCGTGTGGATGAATAAGGAGTGGGTGCATGTCAAGCGGGATGCTTCTTCTGAACCCATTATTATTAAATGCGAGGCTGACTTGCATCTCCTAACTCCGCCGGCGTGACTTCGTGGGAACTCCCTTCAGCATGGTGTCGTGAGATCGGATGCCCCTCCTGCTGCACCTGCATCGAATCCATCGATGGAATATTTAAGAATAGCTAATTTTAATGCGTGCTCACTCTTAGGCCATATTGATCTAGTGAGAGCCTTAGTCGCGGATAATCATTACCATTTGGTCTCTATTTCTGAAACCTGGCTTCATAGCAACATCTCAAACCAACTTGTGTCTCTAGATGACTACTATCTGACCAGGAATGATCGAGCGGGGAAACCGGGTGGTGGAGTGGGTGTTTATGTCCATAATTCTCTGACTACCAAAGTACTAGCTTGTTCCCCCTCCCTGTTTTCCAACTCACCGGAGTTTGTTATCCTGGAGGTTGCCTTCAATGGTAGCAAAATCTTGTTTTCAGTTATCTACCGCCTAGAGCCTCATTATTAGAAGGGTTTTTCAACTGCTTCTCTCAATTCTCTCATATTTACACAAACATTGTCTTAACTGGTGACCTGAACTGTAACTTGAGTGGTGATAACTATGAAGCCAGGTATCTTCGCGACACACTGTTCAGCCAAGCTCTCTATCTCATTCCCCTTGGTGATACATACCACACGGCTCACTCTGATTCGTGGCTTGATGTTGCGATTGTTGATTCAGTGAGCAAGCTTCAGTCTTTTGCTAAATCACCTGCACCCTTCATCGGGGGTCACGACTTAATTGAGTTTCAGTATAAATTACGTATTCCACGTCGCGAGAGCCGTGTAAAAACTTTCCGGGACTTCAGCTCTTGTGATGCTTCGACTCTCGGGGATGAGCTAACCACGCGGCTCGCTGATTCCCTAAGGGGCCATGTAGAGAATGTTGATGATCAGGCCAATCTTATTTGCGGTGCTATCACGAGTGCGCTTGATGCTCATGCCCCTGTTGTAACACGGGAATTCAGACGGCCGCCCGCTGGTTGGTTTTCAGTGGACATCAAAGAACGCATTCGCATGCGCAATAATCTTTATTCAGTCGCCAAGCGTTCCAATTCTCCGGAAGCAATGTCTCAATTTCGTCTGCTCCGAAGCAGCATTAAGGATCAAATAAAAAAGGCCAGGAACACCTTTTACAAGAACCGATTATCTGGCCTCACAAGCGCCGCGTCTGTTTGGGCCGAGCTGAGACACCTAGGGCTTATAGTATCCAACAATTTACCGTCCTCTCCCTTACATTTCTTTGATCCTGCTCAGCTTAATGCCTACTACACCTCAATTACGTGCGTTCATCCTCCCTGCTCCTCAGCTGACCTTGAGCTGATTCTCGCCTCTGAATTGCCCTTAGTCCAGTCACAGTTTTCATTTGCACCCATTGAAGAGGTCGGCGTCCTGAGGATTCTCTCATCGTACGTCTCGAAGTCACGGGGGCGGAGTCCCGATGGCATTCAGCTAAGTCATCTCAAGGAGTATCTCGCTGTGATCGCGCCACATCTGACTCTCCTCTTTAACTCCTCATTGCGGAGCGGTGTCTTTCCTCAACTCTGGAAAATGGCGTATGTCATCCCGCTATCTAAATGCGACCCGCCCAGTTGCGAGTCTGACACACGTCCGGTAGCGAATCTCGGACACTTATCCAAAGTTTTTGAACGACTAGTTGCTGACCAGCTGGTGTCTTATCTCGACTCTAATGCAATCCTTGATCCTTTGCAGTCAGGTTTTCGGAAGTCTTACAGCACTCAATCAGCATTGCTGAAGGTGCTCGATGATGTTAGAGAGGCTATTGATAACAAATGTGTCACAGTTCTCATTTTATTTGATTTCAGCAAGGCGTTTGATAGCATTGATCATAAGTTACTTCTCTCCAAGCTACACCGCTACGGCCTAACGGCTACCGCGATTAGATGGTTTCACTCGTATCTGACTGGTAGAACCCAGGCAGTCCAAGATCTCACGGGGGGTCATTCGTCCGTCCTCGCTAACCATTCTGGGGTACCGCAGGGCTCTGTCCTTGGTCCCCTCCTCTTCCTTCTTTTTATTAATGATATAGGTAGAGTTCTGACCTTCTCGAAACACCTCCTTTTTGCTGATGACCTGCAAATCTATTTGCATGCTCCTATGGCAGACATTGTTGTTGCCATCGCCAATATTACTACGGATGCCGAGGCTGTCTCTCAGTGGGCAACCGATAACGGACTCCGACTAAATATCGCCAAAACGAAAGCAATCATCCTGGGGAGTACGCCCTATCTAAGCCAGTTAAGAGAGCAACACCTCCCGCCCATAGTTGTCAATGGTCTTGTTGTCCCTTATGCAAATTCAGTTCGGAACCTTGGTGTCCAGATATCCGCCGACCTGTCGTGGAATAGCCATGTTTCGCTTGTTTCAAGAAGAGTTCATGCAACTCTGTATAAACTTAAACACCACAGAGAAGCCCTATCTCCGCCTGTAAAGACCCTCCTTGTAAGTTCTTTAATCCTGCCTCACCTGGACTACTGTTGCTTAGTCTATAATGATGCTTCAGACTACCTCAATTTGAAATTACAGAGGTCAGTGAATTGTGCGATCCGCTTCATCTTCGGGTTAAGGAGGGACGTTCACATCACGCCGTATCGCCTTAAGCTGAACTGGCTAACAGTCGCTGATCGGCGGTTGTTCTTTCTCGGCTGCTTTCTCTACCGGGTCCTGAGCCTGTCAACTCCCACCTACCTTCGCGAACTTCTCCTTGATCCGAATCCTGATTTGCGACGTTCCTCCAGGCTAGCTGATTCTGGTTCCTCCTCGATCTTCCATATCCCCCATCATAGATCTACCTATTACCGTAACTCTTGGTGTCTCACTGCCATATACCTTTGGAACGGTCTACCTGCTTCTATTCGAGATTCGACGTCTGTAGAGGTGTTCAAGGCACGTTTTTTCAACTACCTTTTCTCAGCTGAACCCCTGCATGCGGCTGCTATTCCCAGGCCAAGGCTTTGAGTGTCGGGCTTGTTATCCCGTTCCCTCACTGTCTTGCCCGTCAAATTTTCATAAATTACTTCGCTTTAACTTAGTATCTATATTCACCACACCTATGTATACATATATCGCTCGGCTTACTTTTCTTTACTCTTACACGACTTTCATGCATGCGTTCACTTGTTTTAGGCTTGTTCATTCTTTTCATCTCATTTACTCTACTCATTTAATTGTTTATTTATTTATTTATCTGTACTCACTTGTACTACCTAGTTAACTCTCTTTAGTATTATATTTTGTTATTGCTCATTCAAATTATTCTTCTTTCACAACCTTGTTTTGCGCTAATCATGTATTATTAAGTTTCACACATTGTTATTCCAAGCCATGTCTTGCGGATCTTGGGGTGGCCGTGGGTGCTTTACCCGCTCTGGTAGCGTCTGTTTCTTCATTTCAGCCTCGAGCAGCCTCTCACCTGCCTCGTGTCGCGTCCCTTTCGAAGCCCACGGCCGCCTCACTCCTCTTTCTTTCTACCACCCGATATTTCGTGTTGTTAGACACCTCAACACTCGTTTTAGTTTTTAGCTCTTACTGCACAATCTTATTGTCACTTGTATTTTTTATTGTTATATATATTATAAGTATTATATCTTTCTTGTATTGCCACATTTGCCCTAAGGCCTCGCTAGGCTACGGCATAATAAATGACATACATACATACATACATACCTTTGAATATTTCCAGATCTTCCCATGATCTTTTATATTTTTCTTCGTATTTACCGAATTTTCCCATCTTGACTTCGAAATTCGAAACTGAGTTCTGAATGTTTCACGTAGTATATAGTAACTAACCCCAAATATGGCGGCTCTTTCCCGCGTATACCGAGCTGTATACCTATAGGTAGCAGCAATCCTGGTCTAGTAATACCTAGGTTCATAGAGGCATAGAGTACTGTAGATTCGACACTCGAATGTTGCCATAGTAGTAGTCATCCGAGCTGCCGCAGGAGCCACGTGCAAACGGCGCCACGTGAAAAGCATACAAATATGCAGACTCATATTTGGAAACAAATTCAGTTCAAACGATTAAACAAAATCAGACGTATGTACAACGCGTTGAATCATTAATATTGAAAAAAAACAGCCGAAAAAACTTATGGAGCCCAAAATCGCCGGCATAAAAAATGAGGTAGCTCAATTGGGCGATCTGCGACTTCCCTCCTATTTATTGTCGCCGTTTTACTGTGGAAGTAGCCCAAATGGCGACAAATCGCCCAATCTGGCAACCCTGGGTGTGGGTTCGTTTCAGACCAACTACTAAAGTTATGACTGGTGGCCGGTGGAATAAAAAAATAAATAGTATATTACGATCCAAGGCCCGAAAGTCGGATTTCCTGGGCGTGTGTGACATAAAGGCCGAGGCGAAGCCGAGGCCTTTATATCACACGCGTCAGGGCATCCAGCATTCGGGCCGTTACGTGGGTCGTATACTATTTTTCTTGATCCCCTAGCCGAAAGTACGTTCAATAGTTAATTATAATGTACAAAATACACCGCATGACATGACAGCTGACTTGTGTTCGGCCATATTTGTATATCGACTGATCTTACTTTCGTGGCCTGCGTCAGCGCGCCTACCGGTAATATCGCGAAGTGCAGTGAAGCCGTAGTTCTCGCAGCGGCAGGAGGGGGGAGGTCGCCCGCCCGACTTTTGCAAGACCGAGGCGAAGCCGAGGTTTTGCTGGTCGGGGCGGGCATTCAAAACTAATAAACAAAAAGTAAGAAAACACACACGAAGTGATCACACAATAATATGAGGTCAATTTTATACATTGATATAAAATCAATCTTATACATTTTTTTTCTTATTTTACGACTTAGTTTTGTTTATTGCAATTACTTATCAATATTAATATAAAATCAATCTTATACATTTTTTTTCTTATTTTACGACTTATTTTTCTTTTATTGCAATTTCTTATTAATATTTTTTTTAAATCAATTTTTTTCATTTTTGTTTCTTATTTTACGACTTAGTTTTTTTTATTGCAATTACTTATTAATATTATTATAAAATCAATCTTATACATTTTTGTTTCTTATTTTACGACTTAGTTTTTTTTTATTGCAATTACTTATCAATATTAATATAAAATCAATCTTATACATTTTTTTTCTTATTTTACGACTTATTTATTTTTTTATTGCAATTATCAATCTTGTAAATTTTTTTTCTGATTTTACGGCTCATTTTCTTTATTGCCACCGCATGCGACGTTAAAAACACAATTGTTGAAAGTACAATTGGAAAATTCTAAACGATCTTTCTTGAGTGCTGAACTTATATTATTGTTATTTTGATTGTCCGAATCTTCATTGATTTTTCTTTTTTTACATGTAGGTGCCTGAACAGTCGCTTGATTTTGAAAATTCAGTTTTATTCCTGGTTTTTTAAAAAACAAGTTTTTTCCGCTAACATCTGGTTTACTTCGATTCGTAATTGGGATAAGTATTGGATCATTTCCTGCTGTAGTAAAACCACTTTTCACAACTTTACCTGAAAAAAGTCTATTATAAATAAAAAGTGGCATATAGTAGTTAAATGAGTTTTTTTTTTTTGTACTTACTTGGAGTGGGATTAACGTCATCAACAGTAAGATCTTCATCAAAATCCGACCAAATAACATGGTAATCAGAATCATCATTCTCAGGTTCGACGATCATCTGCGCGCTAGTAGGTGGCTTCGAATGAATATCTGTTGTTGCAGTTTTTTGAATGACCCCATTATAAATCATCTCTCTGTTGTGCATAGAATTTTCTATGTATCCTTGTGCGATTATGTCTGAACGCCATCTTCCTAGTTGCTTCACCATTTGGATGTTGGCACCGGAATCGGAAAGAAGCGTTGCAGACGTTCTGCGAAAGCAGTGACCGGTGTATCTTTTTGCATCGGGTAGTTTTAGATAGGAAGCAATCTGCTCCGGGACTTCTCCAATTTTATGTCTTCCAATAGCCATTCGAGTACATTTGCCTCCTGCGTATTGAATAAAAAACCTGTCGCTGAATTTGTCAGCTGGTCTCAATGAAATATACTTCTTCACTGTTTCGTAGAAAAGATTTCCTATAATAAACTGTCCAGCGTAATCATTTTTGTTGCAATGGATAGACACCAGATATTTATCGGTTAAATCTTCCACATCTTCGACCTTCATGTTCGTTATTTCATCACACCGTAGACAACCACAGATTCCAAATATTAGTATGACCTGCAAACATTTAAACAAATAACATTAAATGGCGGTAACAAAGTATTATTTGAGAAGAGAATAGGTAAATGACTATTACCTTCATAGCTAAATACGTATGATCTGGAGCCTCGTTCATAAATTTTATTATTTGGTTCCATCTTAGAACAAAAGCTTTCTTTGGTTTGTAACCCTTGGCATTGGTTTTTATAAGACTTTTTAAGTTCAAGAAATTATTTATATTAATATTCTCGTTTACACTCAACGTTTTTTTGAGCATACTCCATATGCTCCACAAAGTTGGCGGTTTAACTTTCTCTTTCAGGCTTTGAAAATAAATAATTAAATTATTTTCTTCTGAGCTGGATAGAGATTTTTTATTTTCTTCTCGCCATATTTTGTATGTATTGTAGACGAGCAGGTACCGATCGGAAGATTTTTTTGGTAATGTTTCAGATTGCACAATAATTTTTGCCTCCTCGTCAAAGTTCCTCAATATCTCTTCCTCGTCTGCGGAACCTTCAGATGAGGATTCGTCCATTTCTTTTCTTTCTTTTGACATCAAGGAACAGAACACTTTTAATTTTTCAAATTCTAATTTTAAGGTTAGGCTGAAAAACGTCCCAACGCGGGAGCTGAATTAGTGTAATGCCGGCTAAACACTCTTGCGAAGGTGAGGCGAAGAAACCCGAAAGAACCCGAAAGGAGCCGAGCGTTTATATGTACTCGCTCTATGCTGGTCTCCGGCTCTTCGAAGTATATGTATATACCACCGGCCGCAAAAATCCCGTCAGAGCGCGCTTTTGTCAGCGGCCGGGAAGTGCGTACTTTCGGCTAGGGGATCAAGAAAAATAAAAAACAGGACACCATATATACATACACACACACACACATACATACATATACAGGGTGTCCCATTTTAAAGTACGCATTACGTGTACAGCCGACCTGAAGGTCCAATCGAAAAATGAGTCCTATAAAAGTTGTATGGTTCAGAGGGGGACACATGAAGTTTTTTCTCCGACGGTCCAACATTATAACTGGTGATGCTGCGGAGGATGGACCAGTTTTTTT
>JAFFZH010005727.1:0-12538 GCA_018420115.1 Euura saliciscinereae
AGCATTATTAATTTTACTTTCATTATTGTTTAATTTCATTTTTTTAATCATTCCCTACATTATTATTATTCGTCGTAATCATAAGGCTTGAGAAAGGAAAAATGTGATTAAAAAAAACATATACCAAAACATATTGTTGATATTATTACTAATAATTATATAATATATGTATTGCGATAGTGCAGATGAAAAATAGTGAAAACACTATCTCAGGAAGAAAAAAACATTGTCACATTACATGATCAATAATAATTTAACGATTATTGTTTAAGGGCTTTGTTCTGCACAAAGATCTGTCACTCCCGCGACTGGAGCTACGAAAATAATAATTATTGAATTAATCTTTATTTATATACCTCAGGAATATCCACGGCCGTTTATTGCCCTGCTCTAGCAGGGAAAACCGCTTCATTTCCCTTCGGTGTATAAACTATCGTATGCACCACAGGGCAAACGTTGTTTTAGACTCGTGCAATTGTAATCCTCGCGAAAGATATAATCTGGGGGTACACAAGACAAAGACTATGAATTCCGGTCGAGTGCTCGTCGATACACAATATTCGAGTGCTCGTCGATACACAAATTTTACATAATTTTCGGCCTGTGAATAGAATGCAATGAATGTACACAGAAGTATGTTTGTCAACTCACCTCCCAGTAACAAAATAAATGCGGCATAATACCCGTAATGCTCGTGGTCCTCCTCGCAATCACTATCACAACTGCACCACTTGGCATAATACAGTTTCTTTTTTAGGTGTGGAGGCGATCGGTCGAGTCAAATAAAACCAATATTTAAGGTCCAACGTTTCGACGACAATTCATCGTCCTCATCAGGAACTTTATTAGTGCAAAAAAATATATATATATAAATACAAATATGTAGAAAATATAAGATAAAAGTCTATAACAGTAGGGTAGACCGGGGTCAGTTGTGACAGTTTGCAGTTTTGCCTTTACTAAGCTTAACCTACAACAATCACAGAAATGTTTCAAATACCGCAGAAAAGACCATTCAATTGCTGACAAAATGACGCTAAGTAGGACTTTCTAGCATTAATAGAAAAAAAGTACAAGCCCGACAAAAAAAAATGGAAAAATGTCACAACTGACCCCGGGTCCGGGGCAGTTGTGACAGCGAATGGGGTCAGTTGTGACACAAGGTTTTCACACAAAATCCAATTAATAATCACGATTGCGAATTCCATTGAGGTCAATCTAACTCGGAACCACTTTTTGATCCGAGACATGTCGTTCGAAAATGGTGTGGAGGGATATTTTCCAGCTGTTTTCCGTTTATAACCTCGGCATTAGCTCTTTCATAGGATAAACAGTTATCACGGACTCGTTATATTTTCTTCACTTTTTCGAGGCATTCTAACATGGAGGGACTAAAACAAACATTTTCGTATCAAGTAAGCTGAAATGTCAGTATTATCCTGTATCTAAATGTTACAACTGCTCCCTGTCACAACTGACCCCAAACGGTTTTCTTAACTTCTGTGTGAAAATTTCGTTCATTTTCGCGATCCAAAGACGCGGAAAACCGTCAGAGCTGATCGAGAAATGTTCAAGGAAACGTATGGATAAAGAATATTCGATGTATATACCATAGGAATCTAGATATCACTGTTCGACTGGAATCGTAAAAACTTACTTTGGGCCCAAAAATAACAATACACCCCTCGCAATGCGTCTATTTCACGCGGTGGAAGCTGGCATGTGGATAAGCATTTCCGGACTGACTACATACAAGACATACTGTAGGGACATAAACATACTTACTTTAGTTTAAGAGATATTTGCGATGTAACAACTGACCCCTGTCACAACTGACCCCGGTCTACCCTACCTTAAGGTATATACCAGTTGGACCTTAAATATTGGTTTTATTTGACTCGACCGATCGCCTCCACACCTAAAAATGGACTGCTCGAGTGATATATTCTCTAATGATGATAATACAGTTTCGTTTTCACGAAATCTCTGTCATTTTCAGGCTTGATATGGTCTTCTGAGTTTCTTTTACACTTCACGTCACATATCGGAACTATGTAAAATTTTGTTTTTTCATCTTTATAGACGATGTAAGCATGGGTGATCTGACCCATTTTTATTTCGTTTTCACCATACTCTAGAGTTTTTATCGTATACCTATGTCCTGACTAATAAAAGACGGTATCCTGTTGTTATTAAATAAAATAAGCGCGGATGCCTATAGAAACAGTAAACGTGGTTGCACAGTGGTTTGAACACACAACAGCTCAAGGTTCCTTAGCTCACTCGCGAGTCGCGACGGTTGAAGGGGAAACAGCAATGCCTTCTATATGTGGTATTTCTCGTCGTACGAGACTCTTATTGGCCGAAATTGCTTTCAGCAGTCGGCGGCGATTTGAGCCAATGGCAGCAGCTGTACATTCAAAATCACATGACTAGAAGGCCTTGCAAACACTGTCTTGTGGCACGTGAAAACTGAGTTGACTGTTTCGGTTACAGTTCGCATGTAAACAAAGTGCTTAGCTTCGAATTCGTCTCTGTTCGTCGCAATTCTGCCAGCTCGAGACGCCGTGTACAATTACGTGTAATCACAGGTATCTATTGTGAAAATTTATTGACACAATGAGTTCAGTAAAAAGGCGCAAAACGTATTTAGATGGTGACGGAGAAATAATAAATGAAACGGCGAAATACAGAACGAGGAAAAATATTGCAAGTGTAGAAGGAACAGATGACCAGGTAAGTTGAATCATAACTTTAAACTACATAACCTCATTATGTCGAAACTTTGAATAACTTGAAGATCGAATGTTTATGTTTTTCGAATTTGGATTTTCCTTAGAAGCCAATTTTTTATTCATTTATTCAGGGAATACTATATGCTCAAGTGTACGAGATCTTTTTCCATTTTTAGGATTACCTGCAAACAGGGCGGATCGGTTGCTCAAGATCGGGTCGTTCTTCTATTTCCACTTTAAGACGTTTTCGAGTTAATAGCTGACCCAGAATGTTTATTTTGTTAAGCTACACATCCATGAATTTTTTTTTTAATGAGAGTGATTCGCGTCTGAAATAATATACACAAATTCTTCATTCCCTATAGATACCGTGAGTTCAACTGGATACCATTCGCTCGGTTTAGCTAAGTTCACGGCGAGTGGCTATTGACTGTCAGTGGTTCTCTGGTTTCGGACCCACCCAGAGAGGGATTTCAACTATGCCCCATTCAAGCTAACTTCATTGTTATACATTCTACGCAGTAGGTCTGCAGAGAGTAGATCCTACGCAGTAGGCTCGCGGAGAGTAAATGATCTGTCGAAGCTTGAGGTATGCGGAGAGTGAATTCCACGCAGTAGGTCTACGGAGAGTAAATTGCTCGCAGAACCTACTGTACACAGGCTTACTGCGTAGGATTTACTCTCCGCAGACCTCTAGCTTCGACAGATCATTTACTCTCCGTAGACCCACTGCGAAGAATCTAGTCTCATTGATTATAACCTTAATGTAACCTATTTGACTCGCGGTTTTGCCCCACCTCGAAATAAAATGAAGTTAACTTGAACGGGGCATAGTTGAAATCCCTGTCAGGGTATCTCAAGGTATATGACATAGACATAGGGCGCTGAGTCTTTGAAGCTCATTTAAAACTATCAATAAAGGAGATAAAACCACCTGATCCAGACCAAGCAATATGTAAAGAAAATTATACAATACAACATTAGTTCAGGTGTTCAGGAGGCATGCATGCGCCGGAGCCTAGATACTAGATGATCTAACGATAGCTCAGAATCCCAAAGCAGGATAAATAGATTCAGTTTTATCGTATATTATAGTAGTGATATGGTTTCGAGTTCAATACGCTGGTATAATAGTGGAATCTGATCTTAGGGCATATTTTTTCATAAACATATAATAGAAGGTGATTTTTTAAGCCAATTGAATAACAAAGTTAAGTTAAAACAGATTTTTCTGACAAATTTCCATAACTATATTTAATCTAAACATAATTGTAGAAAATGATGTGGGAAAAGAAAGTATAATTATCTCACGTTTTTGAATTATCTCACGATATGAAATAGTAGCATCTTAGGCTAGAAGTGATGCCTACGGCTCTGAACATTTTTAGTATACATCTTGGACTTTTGTCGTGGGAGTTCATGGTGATCACTGGGTTACCTGCAGCTCTATGAAGCTGCAGCATGTATCTTTGAGTTTCATCAAGTAAAGTCTTGAGGAGCCCGGTCACCTGCTGACTACCGTCAAATCTCTGGATGAAACTCATGAATGCATTCAATTTATATTATATCCGACTGAATGATCATACTCGTGTGAAATTTAGTAGGTTTTGGAAACCATGTGACCATTAGCTCTGCTGGCCAGCTCTAAACTCAAGGACAAAACAAAACCTCGACTCTCCTCAGAGTAAAAACGTAACTCATGTGGCTTGACATAGTACAAATGTAACTCGCTAGCCTTGCTATTTGTAAAAGTTATCATTATCTTGCAAGCTCTATAGTGTGACGATGGAGCCTACACCCTGGAATTTTTACTAGCGAGCCTTGTTTGTTACATTCTTACCAATGTACTGTGCGAGCTACGTTGTATTCTGCGACGCCTAAAACGTCTTATAGATAATTTTGTATTAAATATTTTCAACAGTGCGCACAGGCCAACTGACACACTGTAATTTCGAGCCAATTCAATTACTTTTTTTTTATTCCTTTTGTCAGAATGACACAACGTAGATATAATAAGCAAGCAAGTACGATATAAATTCCAGAATAATTAGGGAATCGTAAATTCCCTAATTATGTTAATCAACTATTGTAGACCATCGATTTTGTGAAAGAAACGTCATATGACATAAAGTCATAATGTTATTAATTCAAGAGATAATCGGCATAGAATGTCATAGAATATCCTGTTGTCCCGCGGAACGCAGTAGAACCTTCTAGAAGGAATGACTCGGGATCTATAGAAGCGGATGGAATACCGAGGACTAACGCGTCCTCGCTATATAAGCGGAGACGCGCTCAGCTGAGAAAGCTAGTCGGCCACGCGCCTGCTAAGCGAACACTTCTAGTCAAATCGTACTTGCTTACGAAAATTCAGATTATCACATTCAATTAGAATTTATTAACATTGGGTATACGGATACCGAGTAAGGATCCACATAAATTGCATTTCATCGATATCATAGCGATTCGATAACATATAATACCACCAGGACTCCGATAGAGGATCTGAGTAAAATTAATTAGTATCGACAAATTGTCAAACCATTTGAATATAAATTTCGAGTGTGAGAATAAAATAAAATTCAGTTTTGTAAAATTACGAAACCCCGGATTCATCATTTCTCCGGAACACAAGCGGCAGCAACAATCAATCCGAATTTCCAAATCCTCAAAACCAAACCCCAACACCTACAGTCCATCGAGTTCATGAGCGGTCATTGTTATCCAATGCGTGTTAACGGCCGTTTCTCGTAAATTCCACATCCACCCTCCCTCGATCTTGCGAGCGGTCATTGTTGGTCATTGCGTATCAACGGCTGTTTCTCGTAGGATTCGAACCTCTACACTCCCTCGATCTTGCGAGCGGTCATTGTTGGTCATTGCGTATCAACGACTGTTTCTCGTAAGATTCGAACCTTCACTCTCCCTCGATCTTGCGAGCGGTAATTGTTGGTCATTGCGTATCAACGGCTGTTTCTCGTAAGATTCTAACCTCCACACTCCTTCGATCTTGCGAGCGGTCATTGTGGGTCATTGCGTATCAACGGCTGTTTCTCGTAAGATTCTAACGACTCCTTCGATACATCGAGCGGTCCTTGTTGGTCATTGCGTATCAACGGCTGTTTCTCCTTGTATTCGAAATACCAACTCCTCCGGCTCTGCGAGCGGTCATTGTTAGCCAATGCGTGTTGACGGCTGTTTCTCGTGGAAGTCCGAGCATCCAACTCCCGCACACCTACCTGATACCTAATCCAACCGACTAAGTCGGTCACTGCCGTATCTCTACGATACGAAGAGTACACGTCCTGGATATCGTCAACCGCAGTAAATCGCTATCCGGCAAACGACGATATAATTAGGGACGTTACAATTCTGATGGAGGGATCGATCTATGTATTTATTCTGACTGTGAATATTGAACTTGACTTGAGCGCAGCCATTCAGTTGAATGCCCACGTTGGCGCAAGTGAGCCTAACGTAGAAGCTCAGCGCTACTTTCTCCTGAACGTACGGTGCTACGATGATAAATAAGTGTGCTCATCTGTGACTCTAATTGACTTTTTTAGGTGCTTTGAAAATAATTTTTTTTTTTCACAATTACGATAGTCTTAGTTCTCTCGTTATGAAGAGCAGACTTACTTACGTTGAATTTTTTTTCATATATTGTAGCTAGTTCGAAATAGTCGTATACCTACAGGAATAAGATTATCTTAGATACAAAAAAAAAGATGGTACACAATTGAATATATCCACAAAAAAATATATTTGGATTAAAATTCACTGATACCATCTGAAATGAAATCAATCTCATCCAACATAAAATGCACAAGATTTCATCATAACTATTAATTTCCTCTCTTCATCAATTATGTTTCACGTTCATTTGTTTTCAAATCTCACAATGCAGTACTAGGCCTGACGCAGATCAAATACAGATTGAAGATATAGATTTCCTTCGTGAAAGTGACGAACTTGATGAGGTAGGCTTCGTTTTAGGTTTTATTTTTTTAGTTTCTAACGATTTCAAATGATGGCACTCAATGCATGAGAATTAAGCAACGCGAAAAATCACAGAAATATGAATGTAAAATGCCAAATTTGTGTCTACTTGTACGTGCTCATAATAATTCACAGAATTTATAGGAACTCTAATAAGGTGTATGTCAGTCGATCATTTTCGATTCGACGATGTTTTCTAAAGTCTTCATTAGATAACTCTTCATAATTTCTATTGTCAAATTATCCGTCATCAAGGTACACTTTTCAAGTACTTGATGCCAGATTCATATTTTATCCGTTCCATTATGTAGTTGGAGATATTACATAGAAACTCACTAAGGTGTTCGTCTTTTTGCCCCAATTTTGGTACAAAATGTGTGATCACAGAATAACTAAAAATAATTGAGTTTGAGCAAGTAGTAATTCTAGATGATGTTGCTTTTCAGATCTCGACCTCCAGCCACAATTTCTCAAGACAAAACGAGATGAACAGCCCCGACGAAGAGTTTGACAAACTACCAGGTCATAGAAATAACCCCAAAAATCTACAAGACCTACTGCAAACTCCAGGGTTTTGTGATCCTGTATCAGCTACAGTAGAAAGAAGTCCAGCAGAGATACTTTTAATGGTTCTAAAGTATGCGACAAGTAATAAGTTATCATTAACGTCGATAGAAAATTTAATGCGCTTGATAAATAGTATGTTTACAACGGCAATAATGCCCGAGTCACGATACATGATCGACAAGTTCTTTAATTTCAACGATAACACAGAGTTTCATGCTACGTGCCGTAATTGCACTATGTATATAGCTAAATTTGGTGCGTTGAATGGTAATGAAAAATGTTCAAATTGTCCAACGATTGTTGATGTCTCTAAGCCATCATCTGGCAACTATTTTGTAATTGTTGATCCTTCAGAAGCAATATCTGATTATTTGCGTACGCACGAGAATCACTATAACTATATAATGCGAGAGAGATGCTATGAACGGGATCATATAAGAGACGTGTACGATGGACAGTGTTATCGAAATTTCGTCAACAATTTACCAGAATCTGAAAGGCAACAATATGTCACAGCTATATTCAACACAGATGGAGCACCCGTATTCGAGAGTTCGACGTATTTGATTTGGCCAATATACCTATTGATCAATGAGTTGCCTGTAGAAGAGAGATTGAAAAATCTGATTGTCTGTGGATTGTGGTTCGGTAAAAGTAAGCCCGATATGAATATATTGTAACGTTTGGCCGTTACCACCAAGGGTTCGGCGGTACGAAATCAGACGAGACAAGGGGAAATATGGAGAAATGCGGTTTATTGAGACACGTGTTTACAGCATCAGATCTCCTAAGAGACTGTTAGTTAAAAAGTAGAGGCTGGTTGTCGTAGCAACCAGCCTGCACCTCTTTCGTGTTATGTAAAGGGTGTAAGGCTGCAGCAGCCTTCGTAACACTATCCCTCCCTGTGACAAGAGTCGTCCCGACTCGGATTAATCGACAAATTGCTTGAACGACGTGTAGAGACTCGAAATATGTAAGTGTTGAATTGGGAGGAATGCTCCCAAGACGTGTAGGGTGCTCTACGGAGAGAGTCGCGACTATGGTCGTACGTTCAAAGACTCTCGCCAACTCCACTCGGCATTCGCCTTCGCTCTCGAGGAAAACCATAGAAAGACTCTAGAAAGCGGCCGAGCACCCTGAGGTGACTCTACGTGTTTGCAGGGATCGTAAGTAAGGCATTTGATGAATACAATGACACGTGCGTATCTTCGACGCTTGTGGCCACCAAGGTGCTGGGGTAATCCAAGGATTCAACCGTGAGGAAGAGTCTAACAGCGAATGCGTCCTCGGGAGCAAGGGGTTGCAAAAGTCCGCATCAATACAAGGTGGTTCGTCATAAACAGCAACAAGGCAAGGTCGTGGGTCGAAGCGAGGCCACATCCAAGGTGTCCTGAACAACGAAGATCACCGCAAATCTGAAATTCGGGGAGGACAAAGGTGAGACAGGTTCCGCACGGCCCATGGCAGAACGCTGGAGGTAGTTCGTAAGAGCAAGAACAGTAGAAAAGGAGTGAGTTAGGCGGACCCGTAAGAAAATGGAGAGCTCTTATCTGATTTAACAGGGCAAATGCAGGGCAAATCCGCTGACAGGGGGGGGGTCT
Organism: Euura saliciscinereae; assembly: GCA_018420115.1. Lineage (NCBI taxonomy): Eukaryota > Metazoa > Arthropoda > Insecta > Hymenoptera > Tenthredinidae > Euura > Euura saliciscinereae. The sequence goes on from JAFFZH010005727.1 coordinate 8,903, forward strand.
CCATCCAAATCGTTGTAGCCTTGTAGGGACCAAGCAATCTTCAAAAGGCGACGGCTGGGCAAATCTGAAATGCTGGCTTCCAAGGGTGGCTAAAACTGAACTCATTATTTTCAATCTCCACACAGTATACAGCTTTCTCAATTCCAAAATGAAACCCCAAAAACATATGTAGATATAAGGACATTAAGTAGTATCCAGATTTCACCAGAAACATCGAACAAAACGAACAGATCTGAAACTCAATGTTGTGGGTGATTAACTGCCGTGAAGAATGTCGATTTATTTCTATTCGGGATATTTCTCGATCTACGATACCAGGAAGTCTCACTTCCTTGTTGATGGACTTTCGCAGCGTCCAGTTCCGTTTTTGAAGAGAAACAGTGTTTGGTCCCATGACCTTTCTTTCCACAGAATGAACAGGTTTTGGAGAACCGATTCCTTCTGTTACTATCGAACGAAGCAAAGATATCTGGATGAGACTGGCTGCTGGGAGTGTTTCCTATCGAATGAGTAGACGAATGTAGTTCCCCTTCTTGACGAGACCTAACCGAGTCAGAGTCTTCTCGGAATAGAGCTTCCATTTCCTAATCCTTTGGCGATAGCTTCTCGAAGGGAAAAGGGACTGGCCATTTTTAACGAGTATCTTAGAGTTGGATCTGAGATGGCATTCATGAACCTCGAACAAGCTAATCGGTCCAAACTTTTAGCATCACATTCAGGAAAAGCGAGTCGAATAAGTCGCTCAAGATCCTGTCCGAGAGCAGCCAGATGCTCATTTTGGCCTTGACACCGCTCTTCAAATCGCGTGAACCACAATTTGGACAAATACTCCTCCCCGAACCGAAGTTTCAATGCTGCACAAATTGCTTCGAAATTCTCAGCATCGGAATCTGAAAGAGAACCTAAGACATCCAAGGCCGGTCCTCTGAGAGATGCAGACAACATCACGGCTCTTTCGAGGGAATCCCAATCATTTATGCGAGCTATCAGTCGAAATTGACTCTCAAAAATATCTCAAGGGGTCGAACCGTTGTAAATGGTGGACTTTATTATGGTCTGTGAATTCCTCGCGCGCGGTTCCACGCGTTCTACTATATGAGAGCTAGTCGAGCATGCAGTGGTTGGGACGACTGGCCTATCAGATTTTCCTATGCGAGTTTCCTGATTTATAAAGGATAAGTCATCAAATGATTCTCGGTGTGTCTCTACCACCAGAGGTTTCAGACTTCCACGGTCTACTGAGACGCAAACGTCATGAAGGCTGGTTAAACTGTCAATATTCCGGCTTTGGTTATGATTGGAGGTGAAAGATTGCTGAGAAGTCACTGTTACATCCGACATAACCGCAAAAGTAGGTGATTCCATAGACATCACTCCACTGGACTCTGAACGACACGGAGGTGACGGTGATGGAATGTGATTGCCCCCCGTGAATGACACTGACCTTGGTACCACTTTGGGTACCTGTTGTTGTTGGTTTACCGACGTACGGGGCGTCGGAGCCAGGTGACGATGAGGCTCCTGGAACCAAGCATCCTGCATCCGAACCATCTGGCCAAGCATTTCGTCTCGTACTTGCCGAAGGTCAGACCGGATCAACTGAAGCATCTCCGTGCGGTAGCCTTCGATCCGCTGGAGAAGTTGTTCAAATTCTTAATCACGGTGTTCGCGTTCTCGTTCGTATGCACGAAGGCGTCCCTTGCCAATTAGCTTCTTCAATATTTTCAGTAACTGAGCTGGGGTCGGAATCGGTGCAGGTCGGGCCTGGCCGAAAATCCGCCTGCGCTCGGGCCGCAAAACAGGCAGGGAGCCCTCCAAATCTTCTGTGGACGTCTCTGTCCCACTCCGTGTGCGCACCATAGTAAGCGTGTAGCGTTGAATAGTTTTAAAAGGCTCTCACGATTCCGAAAACTGGCGTATATGTCCCCAAACAACACAACGTCGACTATCAGTTGACTAGAAGACGACCGAAAATATTCCAAGTCGACTAAAATCGTTGACTACTTGTCGACGAAAAGTCGACATTTAGTAGACTTATGACCCGGTTTAAGTCAACATATGGTCGACTTGTGAAAGGCCGACTCCAAGTCGACTTATAAAAAGCCGACTCCAAGTCGACTTGAAAAGCAGAATTTGAGCCGACCGCCAATTCTCTCAGGTCGACATAGAGTCAGCTGTAAGTCGACTATTCTTATATGTATATTGTATGTAATTGGTAGAAGGAAATTATTAGACACCGTGATATTTTCCAAATTTAATAATTACGAAACCTTTTTTCACAATATTTTTTATACAGTTTTGTTCCAACGCACTTTTTAAGAATCTGTTCTCACTCTGATATTTAGCTAATGTTTTTTCGCCTGCCCCTGAGCCAAAGTATTTCTCCAACTGTCCCCTGCACGCCTCAGCCACTCCTGAATAGCAGCCTGAACCTCGGAACTTGAGGTACGGCCATTATCCGTTACAACAATGGTATCTGTAAGATTATAATGGCTGTTAGAAAATATATTGTGTTTTGTGTTGAATCGTGTAAGTGATATCCGAACCATTGACATACCATCATGCGTCAGGATTAGGTTATATTTTCACAGAGGTCAGGAATTCATATACATCTTCGCACATTAACGTATAAAAGATAAAACTACTTACCTTACTTGACGGATTTGCGTACCTAAGTGGACGGGGAACACTTTTTGATATAATAAATAACTTATTCGCGATCTAATGAAATTGCACAATTCGGGAACTACAGCCGCGCTCGGGATCGACTCTTCGGAGACTTAGTTTCAGATGCAGCCGTTGTGGCGTGGGTGAGGTTTACTTCAGAACACTAGCGCCACCTGCGCCTCAACAGCCGACTTGCAGCTGACTCTGAGCCGGCTTTTACTTGACTCGAAAAAGCCAGCCGAAAGGTAGCAGTCAGTCAAAATAAGTCAACTAGCAGTCGACTATACGTCGACATTTTCACCTAGACTTAAAGTCGGCTCCAAAAAGTCGTCTATGTGTCGGCATTCCAAGTCGACTATAGGATGGCCGAAAAAAGTCGACTCTAAGTTGTCTTTGTGCCAACGGTGTTGTTTGGGTCGCAATCACCCAAAAATCTCAAAATCGTCCCAGGCTCTCACGATCTCGGTACCGAAACAATCCCGCTTCTGACACCAGTGTAACGTTTGGCCGTTACCACCAAGGGTTCGTCGGTACGAAATCAGACGAGACAAGGGGAAATGCGGTTTATTGAGACACGTGTTTACAGCATCAGATCTCCTAAGAGACTGTTAGTTAAAAAGTAGAGGCTGGTTGTCGTAGCAACCAGCCTGCACCTCTTTCGTGTTATGTAAAGGGTGTAAGGCTGCAGCAGCCTTCGTAACAATATTCTTGGACTCTTTTGTGAAAAAGATTAACGAACTATCAACTATCGGAATTCCATGCACGATTAAGGGAGAATTGCTTCTTGTCAAGTTATATGCCTTAATTTGTTGTGTAGACACTATTGCACGCGCTCCCATGAATGGATCGATGCAATTTAAGGTGGTCGTCTCGCCACTCCGACATCAAATTATGTCTATTAATCGTCGATGTCCAACGTAACTTTATGATAGTTTTCGATATTGCAGAAATGTTTATGCGATTAAAACT
>JAFFZH010005732.1:0-19043 GCA_018420115.1 Euura saliciscinereae
GAGGGTCACGCTCATGGGGGGTCGGTTTGACGTGGAATGCCCCATATGCAGGGATGTACGGAAGGACCCTGACACTAGTTAAAAATAATTACAACTCAGTCGTCTATAATTACGGTGTATTTAAAGTATTTTACAAAATGTTTTCTATTGCGAAAGATTGTCTATATGTTCGAATGTCTGTTGCTAACTGACTCTAAAGATCCCTCGCATATGCTCCTCTCAGTGAGGGTGGCATACGTGAAGGAGAGGGATGGTTTCTGACCACTTAGGCTTACTCCCGAGACGCTTGCAATTGTCTTCGGGGAACGGGGCCTTACAGTTTTGAAGCTAAGCTGCTTGCTTTACTGCAAGGCGTCGTCTCTCCGCGGCACGATTAGTAAATGACGACGTTTATCAACATATTTTCCCTTTTACCTTTATGCGGGATAAAATATCGGATATTGACGCAAACCACTTTTTACCATTATAGAGACGCGATTTACAATATTCACTCACTGGAATTAACTTTGCCGGTTGTTTAACAAGGACTGAGCAGAAGAAAAATCCACATGGTTTGGATCAATCCTGAATATTTTAAGCTCGTTTCGTCATGGGGGCGCTTTGCAAAAATTCTACGTCCAACAAAGAATTTGTATACTTTTCCAAGATGAAAAGTGATTTCTATGAAGTAGTCGAAATTGAAATATTCTTGAACTGTCGCAATCTTGGTGGATAATTGTAAAAAATTAGAAAAAATACCGAGGAAAATGTAAGTTATTGAGGGCTACTGTACCTATATTATTCGATAAATTTGAGTCCCGAAGGAAGACGTGACGGTCAAACGTTGGTCAGGTTGACATGGAATATCCCGCACGTGAATGGTAACACGGATAAATTCACACCACAATAAAAATTCAGCAAATCGTTTAGCAATCGTAATTGGTCCACAAGGATGATGATTGACTCGACATGATGGTAAAAGAGGTAAAACACCAGAATAAAATTTTGTACTCTCAACACTTGGAACTCTTTTCTTTAGCAGATGGAGAAGGAATGAGGCTTATGAGGAGCGTTAACAATAAGAGGCTGAACAAGGGGGGAGAAATGGGATGGGAGTGGGAGGAAAGGTTGGGTGGAAGGCTATACGCGTCGAAAAGCGCAAGTGCCGTGTGCAACAAGTTGCACACTTGTATGGCGTGCTCGCGCGTGGGAGTGCATTAAGCTTACTGGGCGAAAAGGACTCGAGGGGCGGATTGCAATTGGAGTAACGGATGAAAAATATCAGGTTACGAACTGTTAGAGTATTCATAGTCGGTGTTAGGCTACATTGCACTCATAGATGTTCGCTACACAGACGGTAACGAATTTTTTCTGACTAACGAATTTCACGGCGTATTATAACCACCGCCACAACTCCATTTTGGGAATTTTCAAAACAACAATGATCATTTTGGGCCACATCTGTGCAAAGACACTGTGATCCGAGTTATCCTTGTATGAATAGTACAGATTTGAAAAGAAATATTTTATGGACGTTGTGGTGATAACTCTCAAAAATATTTTCCATGCACCTAAATTTTCTCTTTGAAAATAATGGGTCGTGAAAATCGAAGCCACTTGCTATACTACATATACCAAATGCTATACTTGAAAATATGATCATTGTTATCATCTACTCACTAAAACTACGAATATTTCAACAGTTACTTAAAAACAGCAATTTACAGTTGTTGTAATGCCTGCAGGTTACATGATAATTCTGAAATTCTATCGCTGCCGAAAACCTATTCATAGGCAAAAAATATGATCAAAAAGATTGTCATGGAAATTTGAGGACACTTTTGCCGAAGTCGTAAAGTTGAAACACGAATTGATGCCTGTTATTCCGAATATTTTCTGTAATGCTGGAATAAAATTTGTCGATCGAATTGTTCAACTGCTTCAACATGTCGCAGATCAGATCATAAGGGTAAGAAAATTGATACAAACATATAATGCATCGAACGTCTCTCAAATAAAGAATGGTACAAATTCAGAAAACATACGTCGGAACTTAGCTTCCGTTGACTTGGACATGGAACTTACGTATAGGTACTGAGATCTGCTGGTGATTAATCGGGCGCACTCAAGGAAGATCTCACTCGATCGCTTGATGTTTTAGCAGTCAATCGTCTCTGAACTTCGACCGTACTGACCGCGAGTCACTGAATTTAGGATGAAAACCAATTTCTGAAAGAATGTCACAACCGAAAAGATATTAGAAATAACTGACTTCAAAGGAAAATTAAATTCTGAATCTCGACTCTCGAAGTTCATGGATAAATTCGATGGATAAAGAGCACTGACTTCAAAGAAAAGGTGAAATTTCCGCTAGGTAAAATGTCTCTTTTCTAATGTGAGTTGAAAAACACTGACTCTGACAATACCTTTTTTGCGGATACACATAAAATAAGTAGTAGCTATTTTTTCAACCAAAGTAAAATGATTCTCAATTATAACGCAAAAGTTTCAACTTTCCACGAAGGTAAGAGTCCTTCGTGAAAGATTTTCTATCCATCTTACGACCACACACCTCACAACTTGACAAAAGAATGACGTCGTTGCTTCGAGAGAACCGCATCTACCCGCGATCGTAACAGTTGAGTGTATTACTGCGCCTGCTGAATCAGCTATTTAGCAACACTCTCGGGTGCAAGTTTCATAGAGGCGCTCTGCGATCGAATAATCCGTCTCCAGCCCGCTACAGTCGGTCCGGAATGATATTAGAATTTTCAATACCTAGGAACTCCTCATAAGAAAAAGATCGTTCGTTCATCAATCATTCCTCATGATTATGTTGATTCAACAACGTCCCAATCGGGATTTTGAGTCGACACTTTTTCCATTTTTATATTCGTACAATGTAGAGTAGCTCGAAATAATTAGGTCGTGTTTTTTTCTTTTACGTTAAAAATTATAATAATCACAAAAGTTACAGGAAATTAAAGTCCAGCATTTCCGCTATATACAGATATACCTTAGCATCGGTGACGTCACAACGTAGTAATTTTTTATCTGTTGTATTTGCTCAGATTCTGGTTTAATTTAGAAAAGAAAAAATATGATCTAATTATTTTTTTTTGCACACTACTCGTACATGATATAAAAAAAAATACTTGCGAAATCCCAATTATGATGTGTATTTCGGTTAAACCTCATGAAAAATGATTATTGAGACAGAAACTCAGCTTGGTCTGACTGGAGTATTTCTACGTCAGCAATACTCCTGAGTTCCCCGTACTGCGAGTATGTAATACTAACCTGGGACCGTTATCAGTCTCTACGTGACTTTTAGCCGTTTGCGCGAGAGACATGAATGCTTATTAAAAAAAAGAGTGTTCTGAGAAATCATAAAATAGCCAGTCTCACGATACCGAAATTAATGGAAATGTTCCAGACCTTCGAGCCAGCTGATTCTGCAATATTCGCGATAGTGTTTCATCCATCATGGCGTGTAGTGAGATGCTGTCTCGAGGAAGGACCGCAGGTTTTTCTTGTGGAAACACAAGTGGTCCTTCAAATCCTCCAGATCCTTTCTGTGTGTATCCCACTTGTTCCTAACGATTCTGGATGCGCACAAGTCGGAGGAGCCGTGATAGATTTCAATGGTTTCATCGATTGTCGTGGTAAAGCTCCAGGAGGCATCGATGTTTATCGATGTTAATCAACAACCAGGCTCCAATTTTTTTCAAACATTTTTTTCAAACACAAAAGTGGCACGAAAATCCCATTTTCGCATCGCTGCCAAGAGGTTAATCGTATCTCACATGCGATCACGTAGCCGTCCCACTCTGAAAATTTGGGTTTCTGACTGAAAAAATCTCAGCTTTCGGAATAAAAATTCAAAAGAACGATAAAACATTGAGCACAAGCAGAAATCGCCGTTTTTTGTCGAAAAACGTGTTTTTGAGTTAGTTTTAGCAGAGTTAGTGAAAAATAAAAAATGGATTTGAAAAGCTCAGAGTTTTTCACATGAAAAATGTATTTTTTCGAATTTTTATTGTGACGTTGGAAGTACGTCAAAAATGCGTTAAAAAATTTTGTCCTCAAAATTGAATATGGTATTCCTCGTGAACAGTAAGTCCTAGCCTTTGTGACCACTGAAGTAACAGTCCGCAAAAAACGGCGTTGAAATTTGCTGCCGAGATTGTAGCCAAACGGTTTATCTGAAAATGAAAAACCTGCAGTCTTTCTGAGTCAAATCACCCTTCAACCCTTCACAGCCACACTGGGTGAAATCAACCACCGTTCGACTTTGGGTGTAAATATCCAATTGTCCCTGGTTTCCAACGGGACTTCGGTTGTCATTTGCCTTCAGTTTGAAGTATCCTCTAAAATTAACGATGGTTTATCATCCATAGAAGCGTCAGCGTTGCTCTGACAGATAAATCGTGGTGGTAGATTTGAATCGGTGAACTTGATTCTTCCGCGATCCGATAAAAAGAAGCTTCTATTTCGACAAAAAACAAACAAACAAAAAACAAAAAAAACACGTATTTCACGGAAATGACATTTTCGCTTTTAAATAAATGGTAATAACTTCGTCAAATTTCGAGTGACCGGAAATATTCTTCAAGGATATGATAGGTCCTTTCAAGACGCTTTGACAAAATATCGTTCTTTACTTTCCATTACAACCGGAAACAAATCGCGAACAGACAGGTGTACCTATGAAAAATTAATTCTTTGCAACGACTAGTTGAATACATCCGTGCGGATGAGACCGCACAAAAAACAAAATTATGGAAGTTCGACTCGACGTTCGAAAACTCAATATTTGGACCTTTTGGTATTTTGGCAATAACTGAAAGAATACACAAAATAATCTTCCTTTTCCACAAACGTGGGCAGACTTTCCCTCCTTTTAGTCAATTGAGAACATTGATGACTTTCAAAGGATTGCTACAAAAAAATCCCCATAAAATCAGAAAAGCTTCTTAAAGCTGGAATTGAAACATGAAAAATCAAGGATCCAATTGAAGATCACGAGGTCTGGAGCTGGGTCAAAGGTGCAGGCATATTATTAGCATTGAAAATGCTTCCGTTTTCGGGTCAGTAGTGAGGTCTATGGGATCAAATCTTGAAATGATGCAACGGAAGCGATGCAACGGAAGCAATGCAACGGAAGTGCATAATGAAATGTTGAAGAAATAAATAATAAAAGAACAAAAACAATAGAACGAGGGACATTTAGGTGACGTAGATTTCACTGTGCACATAATTGTTCTTAGTGTAATCATACTCTCTAAATTTGAATCAGTGACACTCACTGCGAATCAGTGAATATACACTGTTTTCCAGTTATACGTATACCACTGGAAAAATCAGTGGTATACTTATAACTGGAAACCAGTGTATATTCACGGATTGTCACTGATTCAAATTTAGAGAGTAGATGGCAATAATAATAGCGCAGCATGTAAATTCAGAGATTCAGATGAAAAAATGCACGAAAACTAAGATAACGAAGGACATTTTCAATGCATCAGCTGCTTGCGTTACATGCAAGATCTGTAGATTTTATCTATGAATAAATGTTACATATATATTACGTGTATTAGCAGTACGACGAAACCAAGGAAAATGGTTCGTAAAAAAACATACTTGCCGATTGTTGCACCAGAGTCTACAGCTGCAAAGCTAAAATGGGTATATGTTAGCTAAGAATGTGCTGATGCTCACATCGCGTACATCACGTGCAACGTGAGTGCATGGTACAGCTGATACAGTCCGACGTTAGTTCACATAGCCTCCAGGCCGCACGATCTCAGATTTACCCCAAGACTTTTTATGTTGTTGTCCTTGCTCTAAAACATTTTCCTGATTTTTTTTCGAATTTCTTGCATCAACCCTTTCTGAGTTATGATTTTGTTTTGCACCAAAGAAAGGACCATTTTAAGAAATGTGCGAGAAAATTCACAGAAATTGTATAACCGACGTATAACAGTCTCCTGCTGGCGAGAATGTAGAGAAAAATTCTCTGATATTTTTTTTCACCTAATCGAAACTTTTTTTTCCAATAAAACACTACACCCGCGACGACTTTCATCCTTCCATAGACGTGCCGATATACATTTAGAACCGTACGAATGAAAAAAAAATACTAATAATATTCAACTGTGGTCGATTACAGGAAATATTAATTCGATCGAATATTCACTTTCTACCAAGAATAAAATGTCGCAAGACACGGACTGGCGCTGACAATGAGTAATACAGCAACAACCACTTTTCAGTCCTAGGAGTCAAAAGTATACCATTCTGTACTGTGTGCGCGCCCATTCGCAGCTAACTTCCACTGTCGAGGAAACGGCTGCTTTCTGTCCGGAAAACTAGCGTCGGAAAACGTGTGAATCATACTCGCGTTATACAAAATGTGTTACAGCAAGAACAACGTCATAAAGAATCCCGGTGCAAATCGGAGATAGTGCAGTCTGAAGGCTATATAGGGTGAATTATTGTCTCGATTATTGTAGAACTGTCTTATCGTTGGCGAGTCGGCCTCTGACATCGTGCACGGTTCTAAAATTTAACTTTACACTACCCTGGTGAAGATGATAGTTACGCTAAATTACGAAAACTTCCAAATCGTAGAAATGCCTAGAAAATCGTAAATTTTCGTAATTGTTACGTAGATCTTTATAATTTCGGAAGCAGAAAACTACGAAATTTCATGATTAATTATGAAAATGTACAACTTTCTAGCAACAGAATACATCTTCTACAAATATCTACGAGAGTTCACGAAAATCTACTACCGTGATAGAACCTGTATCGCCTTGAACTTGCTTGAGAACGATGCGGAATTATCCTAATTTTAGTTACTAATAATTATATTTTTTTGAATGGTTGAAGTGATCACTCTACATCGTTAATTAAGGAAGGGAAGAACCCGTGTGGAAATTGCCCTGGTTGGCCCTGTTACAAGGAAGTTTCTGGCCGGGCGCTGGTCGGGCAACATTTTTGTCCAAGTGCTCAGTCGGGTCCTAGCCGGGCGCTAGTCGGGGGAAAACTTTGTCACAATGCTTACGCTGGTTATGGCAAGTACTGGCCGGGTGCTGTCCAGGAGCTGATTCCGCAATTTATTGAGTTTAATATTCAAGAGCTTGGCCGGGGACTGGACAGGCGCTAAGACGGTCTAAATTATCTCATAGTTTTATGGGGCATCATCATGCGTCAAAAAACTTTACGGCAAAAATTCTCAAATTGGTCACCATCCATCTAGAAGACTCACTCAGCGGAGACTAACACGGGTTGAGCAATAGCATAGCTTTGTGACACATAACCTGAAAGTTGTTTTCTCACACCCGGTCGCAAAATGCCACTTTTCATACCTCTTGAGCGGGCGCAAAACAGATCTGTTCGGCCCTCGGGCGCAAAGTGCCGTTTTGCGCCCGCTCACTCGGTCTGAAAAGAGGCATTTTTGCAGACCAGGTGTTGAGAAAAAAATCGTGTGCATCACGTCGGGCACAAGGCTATTTTGGTGAGTGTTATTGCAGCATACTCGCCTTCGGCTCGTGCTGCAAATTTCACACTCGAAAAATAGTTCTTTGCGCCCTTGATACACAATGTACTAAATTCTACACTCTGCCACAGCTCGAGCTGTGGAAATCGCCCGGGTTGGGCCTGTGACAAGAAGGTTCCTGACCGGGCGCTGGTCGGGTACTGGTCGGGTACTGGTTCTGCAATTTTTCCAAATTCTTGTATTCAAGTTCCTAGTCGGACATGACTATCCTTGTCATGTTGAGATCAGATTTGCCTTTTCATTTTTTGAATTCCTGAATTATGACCTTTATCAAGAGAAAAAAATCCAATTTCTCGATTTTCTGTGAGTACACATGTTAACAACACATGTACAAAATTCGTCACTGAATCACACTGTATACATCACACTGTATACAAAATTATAACATCATCTGGCCCGATTAACTCCCGTCCAGACTCCGGTCCAGGTACTTTACTGGAAAACTTGATCACAAATTCTGAATCACCATGTATATGGCGTCCCATTGCACCTCGAAAAATATGTCTGTATGTAAATCAGTCTAGTATAATGACATACAGACGAAAATGAGATTATACCTAAAAGATCGTTTTGAAACCTGGTGAAATAAAATAAACTACCTTAACAAGTTCTGTAGTAATAAGGAATGATTGGATTGGGATGGATACCGGTCATTAGTCGCAAATTATCGGACGCGAACGATGCTAACTCACCGCCGAAGGAGGGGAAGGATAAAAAAGTGAGGGAGAACGACAAGTCGCAAACCGACGCAAGAACGACGAACGACCAAAGTAAGGTCATATCAAAAAATGACAAACCCTCAATAGTCTCACCCTCCCGAACACCCTTGACGTTTCCGCATCCGGAAAAAAAAGCAAAAAAAGAAAAATTAGCTCCGAAACCCAATCTAGTCAGCAGAAAAAAGAACACGACGGATATCACTAAAAGCCCGGCAAAGACAGAGACTTCGGAAGCAAAATCCCCAACTAAAAGTTCCCTGGCTTTAAAAATCCCGGAACAGGAGGCGAGTATGGAAAAAAGAGGTGACCTTGATCCTACAGGGATCGCAACCATCCATGACACCCAAAACCCCGCCACGCAGTCGGCGGGTGGTATGGCTATTCCAAGGGAAAACCTGGAACAAAAACTACTGGTTGCTCTACGCGTAATAGAAGAACTAAAAAGAGCTAACGAAAGCCTGAAAAACGATTTCATGAGAGTGAAGAACGAAGCGGAAACGCAGCCTCGACCTAGTCTTCAGATCTACACAGACCCAACGCATCCAGACCCAAAACCCAGCATCGATAATACGATCGCAAACAAGACGAATCCGAGCTACGGCTTATCAAAGGACAATAATACCCCCCACCCGGGCACATCAGGATTAGCAAGCAGCGGGCCATCTTCAGCTCAACCGAACGCTGTACACAGCAAAGTTACTGAAGGCCATCAGGACGATCACCAACAGAGCGTGAACATCAACACTCCCCATACAAGACATCCGATAGACGACCAGTTGAGCACTGGAGATATCATGGAAAGTGGCGAGTTGAATAAAAAAAAGGTCAATAAACCGCCTCCCATTGTAGCAATGAACCAGCCGGCAATTGTAATCGCGAATCTCATGTCGTGCTCACTCAAATCGAAAAACTATTACATCAAACGAATCAAACACAACAAACATATCATTTACCTAGAAAATTTAGCTGAATACAAGCTAACTTGCGAAACAATGAGAGAACGGAAAATTGACTTTTTTACATTCACCCCGAAGGTAGATAAAACTAAAACCTTGGTGATTAAAGGTATAGACGGGGGCTTCACGCCCGACGAAATACTCGCAGACTTGCGAGCAACCAAAGTAGAAGACGTTAACTTTTTAGGGGTTTCCAACCTGGTAACTCAAAATGCCAAGAAACTTGAAAGAATACTACCAATATTTCTTGTAAAAATTTCAGCCAACAGTAATACCTCAAACCTACTGAAAATCAAGAGAATATTACACCAGTCCGTCAGCTGGGAACCCCTAAAAAAAAACGAAAAAGTCCAATGCAAGCGCTGCCAGAGGATAGGACATGTAGCCAAAAACTGTAACTTAGCGTACAGATGCGTAAAGTGTGAAGAAAGCCATGAACCAGGTCAATGTAAAATCGTATCCTCTGACAGCGCGGTGGATAAAACGGTAATATTTTGTGTGCACTACAAAAGTCACGGACATCCAGCCTCTTATCGGGGCTGTCCTAAACTGGTTGAATATAGCAAAATAATAAAGAAAAAGATCGCAGAAGCAAACGATAAGAGAAGAGTCAAAATCGACAGAATAGCGAAAAGAGTTAACCCAGCAATATCGTATAGTTCAATTACAGCTACATCCACTCAATCAAACTCACACCTTGCTGATCTAAACAGAGACACACACGCTTTCTCGGACAACGCAAACACAGCTCCACCAAACCTCACACATATCCACCCAACTCCCGCTCATTCACATCACTCTAGCAACCCAGATATCGCTCAGCTCAACAAGCACCTACACCAAATCCAAAAAGCGGTAGAGGAAAACGCAAAAAATATACAAAACCTATTCAACATACTCAATAACATCGTATCCACAGATAATGAATAACACCTCAGGGCAGCTTCACACCCTCAAGGAGCTTGCTATTATTTCAAAAAACGCAAATAATTGCAAACCAACACCACGATCCAACACAGCTAACAACCCCAAAGGTGTGTCTCTGCGCCGCTCGCTGCGTGGGGGCGGGATCCCTCTAAGATTGAGGCTATATGGCTTTTTGTTACCCTCATATCTTGGGGGGATCTCGCTTCTTGCGGGTCCGAGGGGGTGCATAGACTCACCCTCGCAAACACATACTGTGCGAGTAGCGGCAAGAGAAAATAGTCTTAAGAAAGGGGAAAAAGAAGGGAAGAAAAGACGAAAAGAAAAAATAAAAATAAAGGGGAAAATTTTATTTTCTTTCTTTTCATGTTCTTTTCTGTTTTGTTTTAGAATGGCTCGCTCTGTCGCATAAGTACTCAAAATTATTGTTAGCAAATTAAAAAAATTACGATACTGTTATTGAATTACTATTTATACAATATTACCTTATACCATTTATTCTTATCATGTTATCGATATACAAATCTGCCATACCGGTTAGCCAAATCTTGTGTTACACTACTTTATTTCTATCCATTGTTATCACGTTGTCTATATACAAATCTGTTATTCTATTTATTCTGTTGGTTAGTTTTTAGGGTATTTATTAGTTAGGTTAAGTTGAACAAAAAGGAAAAAAGCATGATCAGTTTTTCACTAGGCTAGTTTTTCTGATCAATCATCCAAAAGCTATCGATCGCTCCCCCGTGGAGATAATTTACATCCCCCATTTATCGCAGCGTATGAAAATACCGTGTAACATTTCCCTCGAACCACGATTATACCGTGTAGTGCTCGTCTGTACTTGGAGCCAAAACGTGTTTTTTCAATTATTTAAAGTTAAGAAGTCCGAAGTTTGCTTGTTTATTTTCTAAGTTTATATTATATCTTTGCCTAAATAAACTTCTATTAAAAACCGCAAAAAAAACCGGTCATTAGTCGATCACCGAAGTCAAGCACTAATCACCACGGTCAGCACTTGGATGGGTGACCCATCCCTAACTGTCGAGTGTATCGAACCCGTCTGAAATCAATTTTTTTTTCTTTTCACTTTTTTTTTGCCTACATTCCAATTAATGTACGCCTAGAACCACAATTTAGCATAGGAAAGTCAGACAAGTTGTTTTTGGCATAATTATCAAGGATTTTTCCTGGAAAGAGGGAAGCCTGGCCAGGTCATGGCCAGCCGTGCGTGACGCTTCTGGTCGGATCCTGGTCAGACGTCCCGACCAGCACCCGACTAAAACCAGGGCTTCCCGGCTAGCCCCCGACCAGTTCCCCAGTTCGATTTCCACACGGGAAATCGATCAAATCGAGTCAAAACAGTTTTGACTCGATTTGATCGATTTCTTCCCTTCCTTAACTAATAATTATAGTTATCAATGTAATTGCTAAACATAGCATAAGGCACCGGTATTTTCACGCATGAGGTGACCTGATCTAGAAATGTAAACATAAATGAGCAAAGCAAGAGCGTTAGCTCTTGACCTAAGCCAGTGACCGAGTGATCTTTGAACCACTCACATGCGTAATCCGCTATTATCGAGTCCTCATACCTCACTGTAGTAAAAAGTGTGCAACTTGAATAAAATTATGTTTCTTATTGTTAATTGAACAAATGTGTCTCATTGACTTTAACATTTAGGGTAATACCGGGATAGATGGCCCATTTGAAATGCACATGAGTCATCATCTATCCCGGAATTACCCTAATCACCTTATTCCGCACTTTATGTTGATCAAAACGAGATGCGTCAACGTAAAATTGTTGCTAGTGTAACCTTATCTTTTCCAATTTTGCGAAAGTTTTCAATGGTTCGGTGGACAGACCGAATAGTCCGTTGCTTTGCAAGAAGGCTATCTACTGTTGACGTGCCTACACAGTGGCTCTGTGCATAGAGTACCTACGTACCTACACGTGAGTGTGCGTTTGTCGCTCGCAGATGCACAAACACTGAAACACATGTCGATTACGGCCTAGCAACTGCAGGAATTTTCACAGACCACCTCGTGTTCGAAGATAAACTGAGAGTTTGAAATTGGAATTGTACCTTGGTAGGTAATTATCACTAATTTAATCGATCAGTTTATTAATTTGAACGATTGTTAGTTCACTTTGAGATGGTTAATCACTGTGCTCACTTTTTTAATCACTATATCCGGCTCGAAGGATCACTTTTTACGTTGATGCATCTCGTTTTGATCAACATAAAGTGCTGAATAAGGTGATTAAATGTTAAGGATGTATTGCCAGTACAATCTCGACCAAAAGTGATTCTCGTCGACAATATTAGGTACTTTGGGATAAGATAAAAATCGGAAAAAATCAATCACAATCAAGACGATCAAACTATTAACTTTGAATAATAATAATGCCTAAAAGTTATCAACAAATTGTTTGAAGAAAACATTGTTTAACAAATTTTCTGGTAACGTTATTGTTTTTTATCTCAAATGAATGCCCTAATTTTTCTGAATACACATGAATTTTTTAAGAATTTTGTCACTATTTTGAAATTTCCGTTTTCGAAAATTTCAAAATTTTGAAAAATGGAAAAAAATGTTACGTCTGGACCTTCAGTCCACACATCACTCTCACCTATCTCTACCTATTAGTAATACTTATCACTTATTAGCTCATAGTAACTATAGTGAGTAACCCGCTCTCCTATTTCTTTCCGCTCTAACTCTGGATTCCGGTGATGCTTATTGAACTTCGCATCACCTCGCATGCATCGTCAGCCACACGTGGCCCTCTACCTGAACCCATATAAAATACTTGACTTGCTTTAAGGCTTGTTACACTGGTGGCAGCGGTCTTACCCGTGACGAAGTAGACTTGTTACATACCGTGACAAAGTCAAAAGTGAAAAAGTGAATTCCGTGAAATGAGTTTAGTTTAGTTATCCGCCGATTTGGATCTGATCAATCCGGAAACGCATAACTAGCGCGCAGCGTATCTGAAAAGCTCTAATCAGTGCCGGACTTAAGCAGGGGCGGACGGGGCAGTCGCCCCGGGACCCCCACAGATATGGGGCCTCCACAAAATTCGAAATTTTACTTTTGAGGAATAAAAAAAAAGAAATCAAATGTTGAGATGCCTCACGAAAAATGTACTGATACCGATCCAATTGTACATAATATTTGCATATTTATCCCATGTAAATATGTTTTTCTATGTGCTTGAAACACAGATAAATTGCATGAACATTCTACCAGTTGTTGGACAGTTTTACTTATCGTAAGTTTCTTTGTTTCGTAACACCTGCTTGGAAAGTATGATTTTCGAAACATGTGTGGCGGGTGTAAAGTGTATAATATCCGAGCAGTACAGGACGTAAAGCACTAGTGCGGTAAATTCCAAATGAATAATCAAACTGCATCTACAAAATGTCAATGTCAAGGAGGAGCTTCACATCCAAATTGATGGTCCGTAGAAAAATGTTTTTTTATTAATCGTCATGTATTTACTGTTGCAAAAGTCGTTCCAATTAATGCATGAACTCCATGAAATTTCTATAGTAATTTCAGTTTCCGCACTAGTGCTTTATTTACTGCACCGCTTGGAAACTCACACAGGCTTCGGAAGAACTCACTTTCCATAGCAGGAATTACAAAAAATAGCGTGTGTGACACGTGCGGAAAGTGGCCAATATCCGTCAAGTGTGAAGCTAGCAACGCTATATTTGATTGTAATCAATTTCAGAATGTATCATCGTTAGGAATTCACCCTGTATATCGCGTGTCTAATGACATAAGGACGTAAGTGCCATTATACGAGTTTTTGCTGTTCGTAACGGCAAAAGGTCATATGTATTTTTTTATTGTATTTGGGATGAGAACCCGAAGATTCGTTCATAAACGTTGAAATTTAATATGAGGTCAATTAAAAGCAGAAGGTCGTAACCACCGAAATAAAAAAAAAGGTGTCAGGTTTTTGTGATTATTCTTTGCGTTTCACGAGTTTTTACAGCTATTTGAAAAAATCACGAAAAATTTAATTAAAAGAAAATGGCGCTTACGACGTTCTGCCTTGAGTTTTTTTTTAATTTTCCTTAAAAATTGTGATGAAAGAACGACGAATCCGCCCAACGTACGACCTTGTGCAATTATATTTTTCGATCTCGTAATTTCAATTGATCTATACGTTTTGACCGTATTCAGGGCGAATAGCGTGAAACAAAAAAACACTTTTTGCCACCAAAATCGCGTTTTTGACGCTTACGACTTCCTGCCATTAGACACGTGATATTTGGCATGCAATAAAGACGTTATGGTAAATTTGCCAAACATTTTCGCTAATATTGGTATTAAGATCCCAAAAGTGAATTTTGGTGGAGCCCTATTTTCATAGGTTCAAAATTTTGAGATAAAGGGAAAAATTTAGTTAGATACAATGGAAATTCGCACAGGGTAGTGGGCCTCCACAACCGCGCCGCCCAGGGCCTCTCACTTCCTAAATCCGGCACTGGCTCTAAGCTAGGTGGTGACTGAAGCAGTTCAATTCATCAAGAAACAAGTGAATCAACAAGTGTGAACAAACGACATCTACTATATTTAATAAACAACACAACGACGCGTGAAAATAAGTGCAATTAAGAAGTCAAATAACACCAGCACACCGTCGTTAATAATTAGTCTTAATAATTAGTAATAATAAACACATACCCTCGCATTCTCAATAAGACGACGGGACAGTGATTGATAATAATAAGACATACCCTCGCAATACGTAAGACGAGAGGATAGTCATTTTCGATAATAATTAGACATACCCTCGCAACACATAAGACGACGGGACAGTCACTTTAATTCGTGCTCTCGCAGCGAACGCATAAGACGACGAGACAACTTGCTGAAAAATCGCAGTGATAATCATTGGAAATTTTAAACCCTCGCGACACATAAGACGACGGGATAATAATAGTAATTCAAAAAATAAGTATCCTCGCAGCGAACGCATAAGACGACGGACGGTCATTTTAATCATAGATATAATAATATATGCTCTCGCAGTGCACGCGTGAGACGACCAGACAAGCTTATTGAGAGAAAACAGTGATAATTCAATATTTTTAACCCTCGCGACACAGCAAACGAAGGGACAGCAAACGATCAATTTCCATCAATAAATAAGTCAACGAAAACTTAATTAATCATCAAGAGCAAAATATACTTAATAAGTGAAATCACGTGAAACCAATAAACAAAACAAAAATAGACAGAAAGCAATAAATAATTAAACCAGTGATTCACGGAAACGAAGTGTTAATAATCAGTAAAAGTTGAAAATACGAATTGGAACATCGAGACTAGTCACTCGAAACAAATAATCAGTGATCAGACCACCGCACGAGACCCTGTGAGAAACCTGAGCCAGACGAGTAGCAGATGAGGAGGAATATCATCCGGACGCTGATTGCGAGCCCGCCTGTATCCAGCAGCCGTGCAGCCAGTTGCCTTTGACGATTTCAATGTCCCCACATTGAAGAAAACTTGCTAACTTCGGGACAATTGAAATCAGTGATTCGCGAAATGTAACACGAATTGAACAGTGATTACGAAATTCCGATTCCTCACATACACCAAAGGAGTGAAGGGTTAGTAAAGATCGCGTTTACGGAAATCGCGTAGGGTAGACTGGGTACGGTTGTAACATTGTTAATATCTCGAAAACTAAGGGTAGGACATTTATATACCGCCGCCTGATAATCTGTGCAAGTGGTCCGAACTAGCACATTAGTAGGTGGCGGTCCTCCGTGCAAAGCGGAAGTGGGTATCGGGGCCCATTGTTATTTTCGGGCCTAAAGTAAGTTCTTACAATCATAGTTCAACATCGATAATTAGACTTCCATGATAAATCTTCAATTTTTCTCTCGTTCATATGTTTCCTTGGCCAATTCTGTGTCGGTATTCACAGTATATTGAGTTTATAGATTCCAGAGAATGAATGAAATTTTGGCTTGAAGTAAAAAACTCGTGTGGGGTCAGTTGTAACAGTTCGTCTGGGGACATTGCAACCATGTGATAGCGGATGATTACAGCTAACAACATTTCTTTTCCTTCTTTTATTCAGGCATTATCGTAGTTTATGTTAGATAATAATAATAATAATAATATGAAAAAACATTATATTTATAAGATTTTATCCAAATGAGAATATTCGGCCATCAAGAGGTGATGAAAAGTTATTTTTATATTTTTTAGTTCCTGAAACACGTATTCCTTATGGGAATGTGTGATACTAATCATCAAAATCCTGACAAATAATCTAATTTTGTGAAAAAATCTTGTGTTACAGCTGACCCTAGGGTTGGGGTCAGTTGTAACACTTTTCCGATTTTTTTGGACAGGCTCATACTTTTTTTCTATTTATGATAAAGAGTCCTACTTAGCGCCATTTTGTCCGCAATTGAATGCTCTTTGCTATGGTATTTGGAACATTGATGTGTTCACTGTAGTTTGAGCTCAGTGAGGGCGAAACCGAAAACTGTTACAACCGTACCCAGTCTACCCTATATAGGGATAAAATAATTTTGATAATAGTGCGAATACCGCTAGAAGACAGAATTAATTATCTATCATACTGGATACGAAGTTGGCCAACGACAGGCCATAGATAACGAAATAATCTCTGCACAAATAATTCCACAGACATGGTATATAGGACTAAGCAATAACCATCAGGCATGCTTTCTGGCAAACGGAGAATACATTGCCAGTTGCACGAAAACTAGCCATTGTGTTTTATGCTAATCACAATTACCGTCGTACGACGTAACAACATCCAACGAGTGCGAGGTATCATTGCCAGTAAAGCCGGAATCGGGAGTGCTCACTGAACTCTATATACTAACTGGAAGGCGCATCCAGATACGTAAAGCATAGCAGGCTATGGGACCACCTGGGAAGCTGCCATCTTAAGTTGGATTTTCGGAGAGCCAATTAGAGGCGAGCATTAGCAGACGGATAATTTTGAATTTACCACACACTTAACCTCAAAACTTTGGATAATATAATATTTGCTATTTGGATTGAGTAAATAGGGACGAAGCCATCAAGGATAAAACAGGAGAAGGAAGATGGAGTAAATAATAGCAAAATAAATATCAATTAAAATGAATACTTATTTATTTCTATCGGATTATGCAACGTCTGATTGGTCGCCTTAAAATCCAACTCAAGATGGCAGCCTTCAATTTGTCCCACGCCAATCGCCCGATGCGCCTTCCAGTTAATATATAGAGTTCAGTGGGAGTGCTACGTCGATGTGATGTACGAACGAGATCTTCGAAGCACTGTATTTGACTTATGAAAAATCGGACTTACCCTTCTGCCCTGTTGCGTTCTCTGCATTCACGTTCTGTTTCACGTTCCCGATCACTGTCCCTGCCTCGTGATCCCTCTCTAAGACGCGGCTCGCTGTAGTAACGCTCCCTGCCATGGACCATGTCCTTACTGCGTTTTGGATACTTTTCATCGCGACTCCGTGGACGGTCTGTTCACCTCCGATGAATCCTCTCCCGATCCCCCGAAGGTAAACGTTCTATAATAAATGAAAATGGTTATATTGCATTCATTCGAAAGAATGGCATTTCGCTATGACGCATAATTCCTTCATATGCGGTGATCTAGTAGGGTGAAAAATAATCAAACCGTATGTCACCTCTTTGCGAAAGTTCGTCATTTTCGAATTATAGGCCCAACTCCGTGTAGAGTATATCCTGTAGCGAACTAATCACGAGAATCTTACAGCGATCGGCATTAGTGTGCCCAATGGCAGATAATGAAACTGTGCGGTTTCGGTCATCGATTTCTCCAAGCTATCGTCCAGTCAGAGGTGGTGGTCCACGACGTCGATGATCAGGGACTGGAGCTCCGTGCGCGGGCTAGGATAAAAGACAAATCAGTCATGAAGATGAACATGGAGCGTGTTGACGAGTCACGAAATGCTTGTTGAAAGCAATCGAGTCAAATAAACACAAAAATATTTTTCATGCAGCTGAACTATGTTTTCAAAAGGAATAGGTCGTAAAAATCGGAGGCACCATGAATTCGTCACGTGAGACTATATGGGGCTGTCCACGTCAATTCACCTAGGCTCGTGACCGCAACTTTTTTGATTTGCTCCATAAATTTTTCTATTGTTGTACTTGCTCTGAAACATTTTCCAGAATTTTTCCAGATTTAAAAAAAAATCCCTTTTTGAGTTATGATTTTTTTTCGACCGAAAAAAAGGACCATTTTTAAAAATCCGAAAAAATTCACAAAAATCGTATGATTAACGTAAAACAGTTGCCCGATCGCAAAAATGTGGGCCGAATTTTTCTTATATTTTTTTTACCTGATCCAAACTTTTTTTTCTGTCAAGGGGACCAGTAGGGGAGACCGGGGCTAGAAGTTACACTTTTTACAATAAAGGAAATTTCGCAAAATGTATGAATCCGAATTCGTCCCTAATTAATGTAGCGTTAGGTTCATTATTGAAGATCAATTCCGTGGAAGAACTAATTGAATATCGGAATTCGTTCTTGACATATAATTTTTTTTTTTAAGCTGAACAGACTGTCACATCTTACCCCGGTTTGGGGCAAGAAGTTACGGCCCTGGGGCAAATTGTTACATAGTTTGTATCCTATGGTTTGAGAGCAAGGGAATTCTATTCTTGCTTTTACAATGAAATGTCACAAGTACAATTATGAATATTAGTCTTTATTCAATCAAAGTATTAACATTTGTACGCATAAGATGAATATTATAACATTTATTTGAAACAAAACAAAAATTAGCACTTTTTATCATCGTAAACAAGTCATATCATGACTAATCACTTTTTTTTTCAGGAAAGTAACGGAATAGATC
>JAFFZH010005825.1:441-11486 GCA_018420115.1 Euura saliciscinereae
AAATAATTGATCGAAATCAGTTCAGCATTAGCCATCATGGGCGATTCGTTGACGTTAACCATTTCGGGAAATTCCTCTGTTCTGGAGGCTCAGTACTTTCCACCCATCGAACTTTCCCCCAACAAGCAATATGTCTTGGGTCTGGTTGAATTGCTAACCTTCAACTCGATCCCTAACGTAGACGTTGGTCACAATAAGATTTACGTGGGTGATCAAGTGGTAACCATTCCTACCGGTAGCTATGAAATAGAAGATATCGAAAGATATCTACAGAGTGCGCTGACGGATAAGGGTATTATAATTGAAATCAAACCGAACAATAATACATTGCGCAGCGAAATCAAGTGCAATCGTCCGGTCAATTTTGAACCAGAGGATTCCATTGGACATTTGCTTGGATTTACGCCCCGCGTACTACCGCCTGATCAAACTCATAAATCTGACCTCCCTGTAACTATTCTGAAAGTCAACGCGTTACGAATCGAATGCAACATCACAACAGGTGCCTACGTCAATGAGCTTAAGGTTCACACCATTCACGAGTTCTTTCCGGTCGTTCCACCAGGATATAAGATCATAGAAGTACCCTCGCACGTCATTTACCTTCCGATCACCGTCAAGACCATAGATCACCTCCAACTTCGCATCGTCGATCAGGACGGAGACCTGGTTAATTTCAGAGGAGAAGTTATAACCATCAGACTGCATCTTAAGACTCAATAATGGGAATTGTTTATAATCGAAAACTCAGCAACAGTTATATTAGTAGACCGCCATGCCTCGGGGAAGTCAGTCGTCAACCAGTTCTCAGAGAGCTAACACATCAAAACGTGCTGTTTCTGACAAGTCTAGGTCTCAAGATCAGACCTTTTGGAAGAAAGTAAAATATCGATTTTTCTGCATCTGTATCGTCTGCTATATACCATGGAGGAAGAAATATTGAATATTTAGACTCCAGTTGCCTTCGATGAATCTATAGCACACTACGAGATTCACGCACACAAGCCTTATGCATCCTCAACTTTCAATAATAGCGATGAAATTCGCATTACGGTCCAACATCAGGACCTATGTCTTTTGCCGAGCAAGAGTTCGATCCACGTATCTGGGAGACTGACCAAGGCTGATGGAACTCCAGCAACCACGGTTCTGGTCAACAACGCCATCTGTCATCTGTTCGAAGAAATTCGATATGAGATCAATGCAATCGAGATCGATAGAATCAAGAATGTCGGTCTAACGAGTCTCATGAAGGGTTACGCCTCCCTCACCCCTGGTCAGAATTCGTTGCTCGAGAATGCGGGTTGGCTTGATGTCGGAGAGAGCCGAAAATTGACCGATGTCAACGGTTATTTCGATGTGTGCCTACCGTTGAATATGATTCTTGGTTTTGCTGAGGATTATCGTAAGATTGTCGTCAATGCTAAACATGAGTTGATCCTAACAAGAGCGAAAACTGACATGAACGCTGTACTCGTTGTAACCGATAAAGAAACATTCAAGATCGCAATCAATAACATAGAATGGCTAATGCCGTACGTAAAACTCTCGGATCAGCGAAAAATTGAGCTGCTGAGTTACATCGAGAAGGATCCATCCGTCTCCATGAGTTTCCGTTCTTGGGAACTTTACGAGTACCCTCTACTCCCCCTCACTTCCAAACACGTTTGGACCGTGAAAACCTCGTCTCAACTAGAAAAACCGCGATACGTTATGCTAGGCTTTCAGACCAACCGTAAGAATAAAACGAATAAAAATGCTAGCCACTTCGATCACTGCAGCATCACCGACGTCAAGCTCTTCTTGAATTCGCAATGCTATCCCTACGGTAACCTGAACCTCGATATGAGTCATAACCAGTACGCCGTTCTCTACGATATGTACGCTAACTTTCAAGCAACCTACTATGGAAAAGATCCTGAACCGTGGTTGCAGAAAAATCAATTTCTGGAATACGCTCCTCTGTTCATCATCGACTGTTCAAAGCAGAACGAGTCTCTCAAATTTGGACCCGTTGATATTCGTCTGGAGTTTGAGTCAAAGAATAATTTCCCTGTCGGAACCTCCGCGTATTGCGTCATCCTCCATGATCGTATTGTGGAATATAATCCGATAAGTGGTGGAGTGAAAAAATTGGTGTGAAACCATTCATCTATGATTGTATAACTATATCTGTTTCAAAATAAAAACATCAATTGTAAGAAAATTCTCGTTTATCTCTTTCTACCCCAGCCTCACGTCTTGTATAAACATAAGATAACTATATTCAAGACACAGTCAGCTTGGAGTACTGTCAACTAAGATTAATCGTGTGAGGGATATCCAAGAGAAGATAATTTTAAAGCAGATCTTTTTATTTATCTGAAACGAATACATAAAATCTCTATATTGTATCATAGTAGCTTTATAAGAAGCAAAAAATAATAATCTACACAGATAATTTACACTGTGGACAATTTTTAATCATTGGTATTGGTCCATCAAATTCATCGCCGCATGACTTATAATGTTCCTGGCATCTCCGACATTCGGCAATGTCTTGGTCCGCCTTCATATTTTCAGATAGTTTCTCCCACACCTCATCGATGATGTTCGATCCATAGATGAGAATGAAATCTTTCGTCAGAAAGGCAATATCTTCCGCCTTCATCTGCTTCAGACTACCCAGTTGTAGGTACAGGTGCAAAGATTTGCTAAGGGAACTCGGACAATCCTTCACGTACCAGGTTTTCAGAAGCTGAACGTTTTCGAAAGCACAGTGGTATCTTGAAAGGGGCTCATGATGTTCATGATACATGCAATGGCATATACCGATGTGTTGTAGCCGTCGGAATGTCGGACATCCCAGCTCTGCTAAGTCGATGACAGGTTTAGAATAGTTGATTATTCTTTCCACCCACTCTTCACGGATCGAGGTCTGTAGACTATAGGTAAGGGCTAGAGACTAGGTGAATTGACGTACATAGCCCCACAAAAGTGATGAAAATCTACATACCTGATAATGCAACTCCATAGTCTATAATTGGACAGGAATGATTGAAATACACCACAAATGCAGTAATCACTATCGAAAACCGAAATTCCGAAAACCGAAATCTCGGTCAACCGAAAATTCCGAAAGCCGAACTATCCGGTTTTTCGGTGAAACCGATTTCGGCTCGGCGGTTTTCGACTTTTCAACCGATAGTCGAAAATCGGTTGAATATTCGATCTTTCGAAAACCGGTTATTGCCAGCCCTACTTTTTAATGCCTGTGCCGTAAAAATTTTTTTTCACCGTGTACTCAGCAACGAGACCATTTATTATAGCAACGCACTCATTTATGGTCGTAAAAAAAACGGCTGGCTCTCCCACTATGAAATTTACACAGCACTGAGAGGATACACATACCTACCTACGTCTGTGTTTTTTTTTCGGATTAAAAAAAAATGGATTTTTCCGCAACCTCTAATTGTTTCGGGAGATCGAGACAATTTTATGTTGAGCTATCGAAAATCCCAATGCCCTATTTTTTTCTAAAAACTATATTCTGTTGCGAATAAAATGAGACCAAGTTGATCTCCCTATGACTAACGTAGCCGGAGTTATGATTTTCCGAGAAAAAAAATGCGTCAAAACGAAAAGGTTGCATAACTTCAAAAATATTGAGAATATAAAAAAAAGCTCTGGCAACTATTTTTTTTTCATCGTGAACCACTTCTTTTAGATTGCCCACAAGATCAGAAAAATTTGTCCTAAGCCTTGATCACTTGACATACAGGGTGTTCATGATAACTTTGGGAAAAATTACAGGGTGGGTAGAGGACCCCAAAACAAGGATTTTGAGTATTGGAACCCATGTCCGGAAATGTACCCATACAGAGCTATGGTCATTTTTCTATTTTGGTTTGCGCTCCTGTTGCGTACTCGAAACTCGCCTCTATCAGGCGTGTCGCGTGTAAAGGAGATAACAGTCACAAAAATGGCAAGTTTTGCGTCTACATGGTGGGGTCTTAATAACATAAACAACGGAAAACAAAACAAAAACATAATAATTTTGTACTCAACTCAACAAAAACATCATAATTTTGTACTAAACTTGAAAAAAAAAAACACCTTAAGGTTTCGTGGAACCCAACAACAGAAACTGAAAAACGGAAAACAAAACAAAAACATAATAATTTTTTACTCAACTCAACAAAAAGATCATAATTTTCTACTATTGTTGTGTTGTATTGTTGAGTTCCGTAAAACCTTGACATGTTTTTGTTGAGTTGAGTAAAAAATTATTACGTTTTTGTTTTGTTTTCCGTTGTTTATGCTATTAAGACCCCACCATGTAGACGCCAAACTTGCCATTTTTATGACTGTTATCTCCTTTACACGCGACACACCTGATAGAGGCGAGTTTCGAGTACGCCACAGGAGTGCAAACCAAAATCGAAAAATGGCCATAGCTCTGTATGGGTACATTTCCGGACATGGGTTCCAATACTCAAAATCCTTGTTTTTGGATTTTCTACCCACCCTGTAATTTTTGTCAAAGTTATCATGAACACCCTGTAGAATTGCCCTTATGTAAAATATCCTACTTTTGTTCTTTCGGAAGACCTTCCTTCAAGATTTCCTCCCATCTTATAGCAACATCGTGGTGAACTGGAGCCGCCAGTAGGTACCCTGTCCTTCAAAAAACGGTTGCCAATGATCTTCAAAATCTCAGAATCCAATTCCGGTTCCTCAACCTGTTTCTTGTCAGGCTCTTGATTTTGATTTTTGTTTTCATCGGCGATTGGCTCCTCGACGGATTGCAATTGATTGACTTTCTGAACTTTAGGGTCACGATTTTCTTGATCTGGGTCGCCGATATCTGCCTCTGCAGGGTCGACGTTGTGACTAAGGCTATGGACTGACCTAGATCGACTTCTGTTGCGGCTGCGACTGCGACTATGCTTGCGACGGTGTCTCGATGCATAGTCATCCTCGGATCCAGAAAGGTCCTCGTGTTCTAAGGCAGAAGGAACCAAATAGTTGTTAGAGTCAACCGTCTGACAAGCTCTGTGTCAAGATCTGTGATCTCTTTAGTCTGAGTGACAACTCAGTCTCACTGATCGGGTCACAGCCCGGGTGAGTCATCTCCCTAGGCATTTGGAAGGTAACAACTTTGGAGTGGAAATTATCCTGGTCTGAGTACCAACTCTTTCTCATGGGTACGAGCCCAATGAGTGACCTTGTCTTTGTCCATGCCAGGGCGTTTGTCTCATGTCTGAGTAACAACTCTCTCGTCCACGACCCAGCCTGGGCGAGTGACCTTACACTTATTCGTAAACGTATATTATTCGTAAACGTATAAGTGATTGAATCGGTTCTCCGATTGGTGTTGTGAAAACCATAGGGCGCGGTCTAGAACAAAGTAAATTTTTGGGTTAGCTTACTTCGTTTGTGTTTGCGATGTTTTTTCTTTGATTTTCGTCATAATTCGACGCCAACCGACGAAGTCTTCGTTCCAGACCACGGACTTATGGACGGAGCGATAGCTTGCGGGGCCTGTGCCAAAAGACGGAAGGGGAATCCGTGGGTCAGCCATTTTGATAGGTGACATCTATATAGATATAGTACGCGTATACCACGGCGTATACACCGTATACACACTGTTTGTTTTCAGGTTCGGGTGGGTATTCCAAAACAAACAGCAATCATAAGTGACAAGGGTTGTAATAAATCTTTTCAGTTGAATTGAAAAGTGATATCAATCGAACCACGTGCTCACAAATATGCTTTCATAATTTTAGAGGTTAGAATGTACGATAAATTCATACTCAACTAGATTGTTTATTATTTTTCGTTTGTAGTCTTGTAACCAACATGCCTCACCGTGCGGCAGTCGGTTGCACGACCAAATCCAGCGCAAAAAGCAAGTTAAATGCCATAATTCACCGGTAGGAAGTGTTATTTGGAGCGACTGGTTTGAATATGGCGCTTAAACGTCACCTATCAATATGGCCGATATGCTACCTAATGTACTCCCCGGATAATCACCCCCTCGCCCATAAACTCAGGTTTCACTCCATCCATAAGTCCGTGTTCCAGACTCTTTTGCTCCCTGGATTGGTGTGTTTACGCTTCTATCTTTTCTTCCACTCATTTTCGCTTTTGCAAATGTGGCTAGTCTGACATAAAGAAAAGGAATGGAATCACGTTCAATGCCATACGTCAGATAGATTTTTCGAATGGCTTTGAATTATGTGGAGACACCTGGCGGGAAAGTGATGGTACTACAGTTGATCTTGAGGAAGAGTCGCGAAATACAATGACGTGTGGTCACACAATACAAAGAATCACAAATTCCCCTTGTGAATTTCACTGATGGTGAACATCACTCTTCGAGATGGGTATAGTTTACAACTTGAAGGCTAAAATTCACTATTCCCGATCGTATTAAGAAGCATCACACGATTGTGTGATGTACAACTGTGGGGTCCGAATTCTGAAAATTTCTCAGGTAGTAAAATTAGCTCAGTCGAAAAAAAAATTAGTTCACAGCGGCCCCACTGCCGTTCGCAGATGGCGCCGTTAGCGGTCTTATTGACTGCTCATTTTTTGTTTGAATATGTAAAGGTTAATAATCCCAACATCTTTCACCTTTCCCCGAAATCGACACCACGAACATTGGATGAACGCCAATTTGTTCGTAGTGTCGACACTTCAAATGATTCGATCGTTTTCACAACGAGTATCACCCAAGAGGGTGTACACGTGACCATGAAGCAGCAAAGTAACATTTCTTGGACAAAAAGAAATTTCAAATAATAAAGCAGCTCACTGTATTTACTTTCTACATTTCCTTGTGCTTCATATTTCCTACACGTCACTTCGTTCAAAGGAAAACCGAAATCAATCGTCAAATTGGTCAAATTGTGGCTTACGTATTCGGAAATGATAAAAAAATGAAAAGGAATTTGGAAAAAGAAGAAATCTAAAGACCTTGTGTGTGACGCACGCCTCTGAGGACATTGAAAATGTCACCTGTTTTCGCGTTCTTATTCGTGTTGATACATTTGTCTCTGTCGCACTCTGATTTGAATTCGCTTGGAACAAAGTTTTTTTAAATTCTAAGTCTGACAGATTGATGATCGGTGACAATCTGACAGATTAAACATACATTTGGATCGGTCACGATCTAACACACCGACCATCCATAATCTTCTTCCATCTTCCGTCTTTTGCCATCTTTTGTTTTTTGCAAACTTTTTTCATTCGCATTGTTGTTACTTCCATAACGCATTTGATCCCTTATACCTCACTAATATCCTGGAAATGGAAGCATTTTCAATGCTGAAAAAACATTTCGCCATACCGTTTTTCGCCGAACATATCGATTTTTGGTAAATTCGTTGAATCAGCTTTTACACATCCAGACACCATTTTATTTGCCGTTCCTGATGATGATCAAAATAGGTCACGTAATTGATGGCACAACGTCAATAAGTGCCGGGCAATATAGCCTCGCTGCTACGATGTCACGTCACGCACTTGTCGGCCAATAGAAACCGTTTCGGTAACGCTCAGATGCTTGAAAGATTTCAAATACTCCTCACTTTCAAAATTCGATTAAACCTATGTAGTAAAACTATGTGTTGCAAAGGGTCCTCTTTGCTGTTTCTAGGCCGCTCAATACTATACTAAATGTGAGACAAGAAGTACTCCGAATTCAAATATCCTTAATATATTCTCTGTTTATTTTATCTACGTGTTCACTCTTTAAAGTGTGGGACGAGACTGTTTTTGAAAAAATTCTTGTTGGCGCAGCAACCCTTAATTTTCACTTATTCCAATCATTTATTCCTGGTCTACTGTTTACCCAGCCCTCTAGATCTTTTGTTGTCAAAGTGACAGCTAACATCTAATCCAATCACTCTACCGGGTGTCCCCGTAACAGTATTGTCGATTCATTTCAAATGCAAAATCCCAATTGTGATGTCTCGGTAGCAGAACTGTATTCAATGGGATCTCTCATGAACAAAAATTCTCAAGCCATGATTTTGAATGCCTGTTTTACATCCTCGAATGCAAAATCAAACAAATAGACAGAGTTTCGCGGTGGCATCAGTAAGTGATTCTGTTGCAAGTGTACCGGAAGTCTTCACTCCAATTTTGACCAGAGAAATATCTGACTATAAGTCGGCAGATTGATGGGCACACTATTGATACCCGATTCATTGCCGTTCACTTTTCATGTAGGGGTTCAAGAATTATTTTGTAGATTTGAAACAATTATCTCGCATAATTTTTCTAAGGTGATTTGTATATTGGATTGATAATACTAACGAATTATTCTATGATCAACAGGACATCAGCTGACGGTGTTCAATAGTCAGTCTACTATTCAGGTGGGTGGGCGCTGGAATCGCAGCAGAGGTAGAGTCGAACGTCCATTCTTAGGGATCGTATCTGGTGTCGTAGTAAACGGTGCTCGAATCCTGGAGCTCACAGCTGCCAGAGATCCAAGAACTGCTACTATAGGAGATGTGCAACTCTTACCAGCAGGAAGTCTTTTAGACAGAGCTGCACCTTTGCAAAGGATGCAACAGGTGAGTTCAATAATTTCGTCATGTAGTAAACTGCTATGCCAACATAATCTCCGTTTTCTTCAACTTATTTCACCTGTGCAGACCCCAGCATCTGGATTTCCGGGGGTAGTAGATGATCTCATATTCTCCGGCGCGGGTAGCGGATGTGCCGGTGATGACGAAGACGAGGAATGTTCGCCAGTATTCGAATCCGGTTCCGGTGAGTGTCAGTGAAATAACATGAGCGAACGGTATTTGTTTCATATACCGTAGGTCTATGGTGGCAGAGGCGCAGCTTGGTAGTTGCTATGCTAATACTACGTCACCGCTTAGGTACTCACAGCGTCGCCACGCCAGGCCCTTAGACTACGTTCAGATAACAGTAGGGTTTCCGTTTCTTTATTTTATTCTATATATGAACGGAGAGGCCGATTTCGCTACCTATTTTCGGGAAGCAAAGAGCGGTTTTACCGACCGGGAAGTTTTTCCTCCCGCTCAGCTGTCTCCCAGGAGACAAATTCTTTACTCACGGTCTTTTCTCCCAGTGCGACTTTTGTCTCCCAGTTTTCTCTGCCGTACCGACCAGTACGGCTCGGTCGGAACGCCACATAACCTAAAATGTAAACACTGATCTGCCCGCGA
This sequence comes from Euura saliciscinereae, assembly GCA_018420115.1. NCBI lineage: Eukaryota > Metazoa > Arthropoda > Insecta > Hymenoptera > Tenthredinidae > Euura > Euura saliciscinereae. The sequence goes on from JAFFZH010005825.1 coordinate 9,630, forward strand.
AATCGGCTTCCGTTCGTGTATGGAATAAAATATCGTCGCAAAATGTTTTCGCTCCCTTGGTGCACAATATACTATTATTTTTCCATTTTTTTTACCGACCACCAGTTTGAACTTTAGTCTTTGGTGTAAAACAAACCCACAACAGAGACAGGCATTATAGCTCAAGTCTAAGAGGTGCCTCAGTCGACTTTTTCGATTTGAATCTCAATAATTAATCGAAAAGATATGTATCGTAATCTGAGGGAAGAAAAAAGTACAATTTATTCGATCAATTCTTTCATTTTGGCCACAAAAAAGTGTCTTTTACATACAATTTAATATGGAACAGCTAATTACACTGTCTGAGAAAATGTTTTCTACCTATCAAACAATCATCGCGTTCCTTTATCAAAGCTACCGCTCTCTCGGCAATATCATTAACGACTTTGATATTGTAACAATACTTTTGTATGTATAATTTAATTATTTGAATTTACATTAGGGCTACTGAAGCAGGTGTCGAATCCATTACCTATTTGCTACTTAATTTATTAATTGTGATGTAAGGATGAGTAACCACCGGATTGGTACTTAGACCCGTAGATAGTTACTCATTGGAATAGGTAAGGTTGGGATGAAGCAGGTAGAAGCAAACAAAGCAGTTTTTAGTTTTAGTATAAAATTTGGAAGTGAAGTGCTATTTACAGTGAATTGAAATGATTCTAAGTTCTGAATTTAATTTATATCTTCATATTTCGGATATTAGGTTTTTACCGGAACCTCTGAGAGGGTAGGTAATGCCTGCCTTCCTGTATATGATTTGGAATTGATTTATTTGAAGTCTTGAATTTACTAATGAGTCTTGGCTCTATTTGGAGATTGGGTTTCACCGGTACCTCGGGAGGGTTGGTGCTACCCGCCTTCCTGACTGCTGACTAAGAGACCGTACGACTCTGCGCACGCCCTTTTATTCACTCGACGCGGACCATGGAGTGCCCGTGCCTCGTTATTCTGTGACGTCACACCGTGGTGTGTCCGCAGCGCCGCTGTGTCCACGCCACGGCGTTTCGCGGAACTTCTTCAATTCCAAATACTCGTTTATTTTATAATTCCTTCATCAATTTACATTTTACATTTCGACATAATATTTTCAATTAATTTTCATTATTACAATTATTAATATTCCTCTGGGTTATAACCATTTATTCAGTTTCTAATATTCGTGGTATCGTGGATTTGCCTAGCTCTTCGAGATCAGGCTAGTGACCCTAAACCTTCTACGGTGTGCGTGTATCTTTACGCGTACCTCAGCTAAGTGTGTGTATTGTTTTGATTCTAATTTCTCAGTATACTATAGTATCCTGCTCCTACAGTATACCGTGGGTCTCTACTATAGTCCCTGCAGTGCATAGTCCTACAGTACGATCTCTTTGATTTTATATTTAGAAAACATCTCATTTATAATGTCTCTATTGGTTATTAGAAAACGTCTCATTGCCCCCCTATTAATTCTAGAGCACTTGCCTCTTGAATTAATATCTGGAAAGGCGTTTAATCATTGAATTGGATTTTTTTTTTTTTTTTTTTTTTAAACCTTGAATTTTTTTATTTTATTTTATTTTATTTTATTTTTTTTGGAATTTATAATGTTTTGAAGTCACTAAGGGTATCTACTCCGACTACGCATTTAAGCACCATTTTAGGTATCATGAGTAGAACAACGTCCCTAGTTTTGCCTTTTTACTACGGATATCTACTCCGACTACGCATTTAAGCACCATTTTAGGTATCATGAGTAGAACTACATCCATAGTTTCGCCTTTTTACAAGTAACTACACGAAATTGCATTTTTCTCATTTCGTAGGGTCTTTGCCCCC
>JAFFZH010005843.1:4884-35069 GCA_018420115.1 Euura saliciscinereae
GCTTTTCCTAAGAGACAGACATCCCTCGCAAGTTTTTTCACACTCTGAGGAAAAATTACAGGGTTCCCCGAAGGGTTGACATCCCTCACAGGTTCCTTTACATTCAGGATAAAGACTACAGCGACTGAGTTGCTTTCCGTAATTTTTACATGCCATGCATTCTTGGGCACAAGTGAAAGCGTCGTCGCTGCTTGCTGGTATTTTTTTTACACAACTGGCGTCGCTGGGGCACTTCGAGAACACAGAACATGAGGAAAATACTCGGCTTCCTGGACAATGCTGTGGAGCAATATTAACGGATAAAAACAAAGGCTGTGATCGATTACTGATTTTATATTCTATCTGTTTCTACAGTTCTCACCGAGCCAGGCGGCGTACGATGGCGTTCAGACTCAACATTAGGCGGCTTCTTGGTCATGAGACAATCAAAGCCGGTTCCGCACACACTGCATATTCGTTTCGGTTTCTGTCCGGACAGCTGCGACATATCCACATTTGATTGATTCGAGGTAACGTTCTCCGAGGGGTCAGGGTTTTTGGCAAACGACGCAAAATGTTGGATTGTAAATGATAAGACGTTAATCGGCTTCACTGCAATTGCCGTTGTGAATGCCAAAATAGAAACCAGATGAGACGATGGCGATAATGACGATGAAAGAATTATTCTCTGTTAGTTGAAGTTAATTGAACAATGTATAAGTTATGACCTGTCTATAGAAACTTGGTAAAAATTCTGCCTTCGAGGCAAAGCAAGGATTACCAGCCAACAGAGTCTGAGTGTAATCGCTGATCAATTGCTTGATCTCAGGGTGATCGGCGAGATATTCCGCTTGCTGAGCGATTTTGCAAGTCTGCATGAAAAAAAGAGGGAAGAAAAGTCATTGATTTCTGTACATTTAGCTCGGTAGAATTTTTTTTCAACCGTTTGTACCTTCTTATCCAGATACATGGACATCATTTGAACGTCGTTGCTCCACGTTGACGTCAAAGGATCAACAATTTTAACTCTCGTGTTATCAATTTCGTTTGGATCGATGAGAGAATTGATTTGCAACAAATACGGAACTTCCAGCCAGTCATGTCTCAAAATATTACCGTTGCGAGTCATGTGGGTCTTTGTGTTGTGGATCAAACCACATTCTTCTTGCATCTTACGCTCGATCGTGTAAATCTCGACAATCTTACCATTCACCTTCGTACTTCTGGCTTCCTTGCATCTCTGTTCGAAGTATTTGACATTATTCATTCATTCACACCATATTAAGCATCGGAAATAAAATGTATGCAAAATCCTCACGTAATTGCAAGTCGTTAGTTGACCGTCTATCATAATACTTAGGAAAGACAAGTCTCCGTGGAAGTTTTTTAGAGCCAAGTAACGCATAAGGAGAACGTTCGCCCCTTCGCTTATCATTTCGCCGCTGAAACACAAAGAAAGGTCTTTCCGCCAGCTGGATTTATCGCAGGGACATAGGTCTTCGAACTCTAAATGATACAAGTCGTCTTCTAGGCCTACGAACAGAACCTTCTCATGGAGTCCGTCTTCCCGGTGTATGTACCTGGGGAAGCATGAATTTTAATATTTCTTGACCGTTCCAAACGCCCTGGGTTACAAATCTGCAGGATTCTTACTCCGTCCGTTTCTCTTCTAAGCAGTGAAGCCTCGACGTCGTTGAACAGAGCACTTTGGACCCAGCGAAGGAATCTTTTACGCTCAACGACGACAGTACTTGTACCATAAACTCGTTTCCTTCTCTACCGATACTTTCAATCGATATACAGTAGCCACCGACGGGTTTGGACGGCGACGTCGATTCATCCTTTAGAGCAACTATCAAATCTTCGCGGAAACATAGTGCTTTCCGTGTCTCGTCATCTGTAACAAAAAAAAGGTGCAGGGGGGGACTTTGGAATAAGCATTCAGAAACTAGGTTCGTTCTACCTATTTCAAAATCGGGAATTTTATCCGAAGGATTAAATAGCTTCGAGGTTGATTGTTCTTCCGAGTTCAAAGACATTTTTCGTATGTTTGAAGAACGGGAATCCCCTATAGAAAATGAGTCGCGATGAATTTTTTTTTTCGTTCCCTATTTCACTTGAATTCGTATTCTTGATCCGTAACAGTCTCTTCGTAATGATCCGAAATAAATTCTACTAATTCTATTCTACTCCATTGATCGATATCCTGAGATTGACGATCGGCGGTGAATTTCAAATGTTTCAAATTCGCTCTCGTGTTCCGAAAGCGACATGCGCCCATCCGGGAATCGGAATGCGCATGCGAAACAAGGGACTTAGGGAACCCCAGTCTTCCGGTTTCCGAACTACTGTTTACATCCGTTGTGTTAGTGGTTCGAATCTCATCCCACGTGCGTATCGTGTCGAAGTGGAAATGTTATTTAAAAATCAGCAGAAAAGTTTTCAATTCCGGCTCACGGGTCTGAGTTTGGAAGAAACTGGCGAAATAAGTAAACTTATTACCGTAAGTACGACCTGTGGTCGAAACTCTGAACATAACGCTCTCTCGGCAATATTTCCGCCGCATCTTGATGCCTCCCACGGTTTGTCTTCCTCTTTCATCCCGCTTGTCTCGTGATTCAGACGAATATCAACAAGCCACGTAACCCCAAATATTTTCGCAAATCGGCCCTGAAATTTGGATGTTTTGGTCTCTCCCCCCCCCCCCCCCCTGCCCTGTTGATAGCCGAGTTGTAGAGTGGAAGCACGTGTTCGTTTCCGAAACTCAAGTGGTGTCAGGCTATGACATGCGATTTGAAATGTATACATATTATCATGAATTCGAATGCTTCAATCAGGATAATGGAGGGGTAGTATGTGGAACAAGCGATTCACCTGTCATGACGTTTGGCAATAGCGACACTATCCGCAGACCAGGCGAGCCTCTTTTTCACGTCAACTACGTGAGAGATTGCGTCAGGCAGCAACAGTTGCTTCAGCTTGTCCACTATATGTGAGTTCCTCTTCTCACATTTCAATTTTGTCTCAGATTCAAAACGGAAATTTCATTCCGTCTTTGAAAACTCTACATACTTACCTGTTCTTAGAATAATTCAAGTTTACTGAATTAGAATTATATCACTGGACGTATTGTCGTCAAGATAATTTACCATCCTTGATGACGATGATTCTGGATGATATGATAATAAATGATTAAACTCTGTTTGAAATCTGATTCATTGGTCTAGGATTGGACCGCCCGGACACTTTGGCTGTTTGCAGTGCATCCTCACCCGTGGCAAGAACGTTTGTCAGTTGTAAGTACTGTGAACGGTCTTGCGCTTCACTGTGCACGACGGGCCTTTCCTGTAACTACATTTTCACCCAAGTTTTCAACTTTCAGCCATTACGACGGTCCGCTGGTTTTGCATCGTGATAAAAAAACCACAGTCAGCCCGCCGATAGATCGTGGTTTGATCATTGTTGAGTAAGTCACATGGTTTTTACATGAAATTTAATTTAATTCAGACAACGGTGCGATTTTTTATTTTTTCCTGTGCAGTGATTCTAGTTCAGCAACGGAGGACAGAGTTTCTCTCGCAACAACCTCTCGTAAAGCTTCGTGAGTGAACCACATAATTTTTCTTGTCACGAAGGTATTAATATTGTTGTACCTTAAATTTTTCCAGACCAAAAGGGAATCCTCGACAAAGAAAGGGCAAAGATATAAGAAAAATAAAAAGATCACGTGCGCTAAGGTGAGTTGTGGTCCGATTGCAACACATTATCGAAACAGAAAGAAAATAATCATTTGCATTAATAATTGAAATAGAAGTGAGCTTCGAGCGCGAAGAATAAATCATATGGTTCTACGTTTACTAATCTATTAATTTTCTTCCGTTTGCAGCCGTCTGATCATAAGTCAGCAGGAGCAGTGTGGAATGGTCCAATATCTCATCGACAACAAGATGATATCCCAAGGAAAGGCACTGCGACCTTGGTACAAAATGGTCGAGGACGGGGTGAGTATCGCGCATTATTCATGTAGCATCAAAGCATTCCGTACATCTCTGCGACGGATGGAATGAGAATTTCTATCTTTGTTTTTCCAGCTTACTTGGCGATCGCCGGACACCCTTAGAGGCCATTTTAGGAGACTGCTGCTCCCGAAAATCAAGCGGTTTTCGATGAGTAAGCGGAATTTGAAACAATTCCAAAAGCTACTAAATCGTAATAATCAATAAAAATCCTGTGTACACGTTTTCCACCTTATTTTTCCTAAATATATACACAAGTGTGTGAATAACCATTGACCCTTTTTTCGTTTCACTGAAGAAACCTGTTCCCAAATGAAAAACATTGATCAATGTTCACGACGTTTCTAAAATTCAAACGCTGTATTTCCCGCGGTTTTCTTTACTCTCCGGCCACATCCTCGTCGCTACTTTGCCGACAGCGCTGAGAGGAATCCACTCAGTCCGCAGTCTAGCTTACCGACTGGTTTCAGTCCACGACTCTTGGCGGACGCACGCATTTCGTATTTCTAACCTATCGGACCGGCGTTTGTTGTTAATATCGTTGATATACACGTCTATTATCCATCGGTACTGGCCTCGCGGCTAGCATCAAGCTTCGTCAATTATTCAAGCCCGACAATTCGCTGATCATCGTAAAAATTCACGAGGTTTGTGAGATTTACATTCCGTAACATTTCGATCTCTTCCTCGTTGATTTACCCATCATCTGATCTTTTTGTCGTTAAAGCATTGAACCATGGACGCGGATCTGTACGACGAGTTCGGGAATTACATCGGCCCAGATTTAGCCTCCGAAAGCGAAGACGAGGCCGAATATGGAAACGGAGGTGACGATGCGGAGGATCGCGAGAGGTCCGACGAGGAGATGGAAGAGGATAAAGACGAGGCTCGAGATAACCCCGACCAGAATACAATGGCCGTCGTTCTGCACGAGGATAAACGCTACTATCCCAGTGCCCTGGAAGTCTACGGACCAGAGGTCGAGACTCTGGTACAAGAAGAGGACGCGCAGCCCCTCGATAAACCGCTCATCGCACCGACCAGAAGACCCAAGTTTCAAATCAAACAGCAACAGCTTCCGGACACCACTTACAGCATCGAGTTTCTCGCGGACATGATGGATGCCCCACATCTCATAAGGAACGTGGTGCTGCTGGGACATCTTCATCACGGCAAAACAACCCTCGTCGACTGTCTAGTGAGACAAACTCATCCCTTCATGCACAGCGTTACGGACGAAAAGGCCTTGAGGTAAAGATCGCATGGGAATAAATGTAACATCAATTTCACGAGACTGTCTTCTTCTCCCCTCAGATATACGGACACTTTATTCACCGAACAGCAGCGAGGAGTTTCAACCAAAGCGACTCCGGTGACTCTACTGCTTCAGGACGTGAAAGCGAAATCGTATTTGTTGAACGTGTTCGACACCCCTGGGCATGTTAATTTTTCTGACGAAGCTACAGCGGCCATTCGAATGTCAGATGGGGCTGTTTTGGTCGTTGACGCTGCCGAAGGTGTGATGCTGAATACCGAGCGTCTGCTGAAACATGCCTTGCAGGAGAAGCTGGCATTGACTGTCTGCATTAATAAAGTAGATCGGTTGATATTGGAGCTGAAATTACCACCGTTAGACGCTTACTACAAGCTCAGACACATCATAGAGGAAGTAAACGGGCTAATCGCGTTGTATTCGGATGCCGAGAACCCCGTGTTCGTCTCTCCTGCTCTGGGTAACGTCTGCTTCGCCAGCTCAGAGTACAACGTCTGCTTCACTCTCAGATCGTTCGCCGCTCTTTATGCCAAGAACCATCCGCAATTGAACGCTACCGAATTCGCAAAGAGACTCTGGGGGGATGTTTATTTCAATTCAAAGACAAGGAAGTTCACCAAAAAGCCGCCACACAACACGGCGCAGAGAAGTTTCATCGAATTTATTCTCGAACCACTTTACAAGATCTTTGCACAGGTCATCGGAGATGTGGACACGACGCTACCCGATGGTTCGTTCCGGCTTGCAGAGATCTATTCCAGATTTTATCTGGCCGCATTTTATTTCTAACTTTGACGATTTCTCATTTCAGTCCTCGAGGAATTGGGCATCAGGCTCAGCAACGAAGAAATGAAAATGAACATCAGACCGCTTCTCCGACTCGTTTGCACACGATTCTTAGGCGACATGAGTGGACTGGTCGATATGTGCGTGGCACATGTACCCAGCCCTCATTCTCACGCTCCGATAAAAGTTCAACACGTTTATACCGGCCCTGCGGATTCGCCTCTGGCTCAGGACATGGCGAACTGTGATCCAGACGTTAGTATCGACTTATTCGGACTGAGATTTTAATGTTTAATTTTCCAGCAAATACTCATTGGAATAATTGTGTATTTTCAGGGCCAGCTAATGGTGCACAGTACAAAAATGTACCCGACCGAAGATTGCACGCTTTTTGTTGTCCTGGGTAGAGTAATGTCGGGAACACTCGAGGCCGGAGCTAGGGTTCGAGTGTTGGGAGAAGCTTACTCGAAAGCCGACGAAGAAGATTCCAGGGTTCTGACTGTGGGTCGTTTGTGGATAAGCGAGGCTCGTTATTCTATAGAATTAAGTAGAGTACCTGCTGGGAATTGGGTTCTGATCGAAGGAATTGACAGACCGATAGTCAAAACGAGCACTATAACGGATCTGAGTAATTCGGATGACCTGCACATCTTCAGACCGTTGAAATTCAACACTCAAAGTGTCATAAAGATCGCCGTTGAGCCGGTAAATCCTTCTGAACTACCTAAGATGTTGGACGGATTGAGAAAAGTGAACAAAAGCTATCCCCTGCTTGGCACAAGGGTCGAGGAGAGCGGCGAACACGTTGTACTTGGGACCGGAGAGCTTTACCTCGATTGTGCTATGCACGACTTGCGTAGGATGTATTCAGAGATCGATATCAAGGTAGCCGACCCTGTGGTCGCGTTCGCTGAAACCGTCGTAGAAACGAGTTCGTTAAAATGCTTTGCAGAAACTCCAAACAAGAGAAATAAGTTGACTATGATAGCGGAGCCGCTGGAACGAGGTCTTGCCGAGGACATAGAAGCGGAACACGTTCGTATCACTTGGAACAAGTACGAACTTTTGTTGATTATGAAATCACACTTCTCAGAAGATAATTTATTCAATGAAACGTTTCACTCCTTTCCAGAAAACGACTGGGTGAATTTTTCCAGACCAAATACGACTGGGATCTTCTAGCAGCCAGAAGTATTTGGGCCTTTGGACCAGACTCTACGGGACCAAACATTTTAGTCGACGACACACTGCCCTCTGAGGTGGACAAGACGCTTTTGGGCAGTGCCAGGGATGCTATTGTCCAGGGATTCCAGTGGGGAACCAGGGAAGGTCCTCTCGCCGAGGAACCAATCAGAAACGTCAAATTCAAAATTCTGGACGCTGTTATTGCACAGGAGCCTCTACACAGAGGAGGTGAGTGCTCGGACTATAGAATTTGAGTAAACACCGAAGAATATTCCCTGAAATCAACGCTTTTGTTCTACCAGGCGGTCAGATCATCCCAACTGCTAGACGAGTCGCTTATTCGGCATTTCTGATGGCAACACCGCGCCTGATGGAGCCGTACCTCTTCGTCGAGGTCCAAGCGCCAGCTGATTGCGTTTCGGCCGTATACACGGTGCTCGCGAAGCGTCGAGGTCACGTTACCCAGGACGCGCCTGTTCCTGGCAGTCCGTTGTACACGATAAAGGCTTTTATCCCAGCGATAGACAGCTTCGGTTTCGAAACTGATCTCCGAACGCATACTCAAGGGCAGGCGTTCTGTTTGTCCGTCTTCCACCACTGGCAAATCGTCCCTGGCGATCCTCTGGACAAGAGCATAACCATCAGACCTCTTGAACCTCAACCGGCCACTCATTTAGCCAGAGAATTTATGCTCAAGACAAGACGACGCAAAGGATTGTCCGAAGACGTTTCTATCAACAAATTCTTTGACGATCCTATGCTGCTGGAACTCGCTCGACAGGATGTTCTACTCAATTATCCTCTTTAGATTTAGGGTATAGCGAAGAAGGAGAGAAAATACGTTTTTATTCACTGTCTTCATACTTGTATCAGATTCTGGGTAACTGTTAGTCCACATGTGACTATAGTTACGCATTTTATACGTCGCAAAACTCATTCCGGGTAATGATACATTTATTAATACAATAAGTACGTGAATTGATTTGAATTCAGGCGATATTTCAATGTACATAATACCCAGTCCGTAAGCGATTAAACAATGATGTTCAAATATCAATAATAAACATTTCTTTTTTGAGCTATTCATAATCAATAATTTTTTCCCGATTTTCTATATGATTTCGAATGAGAAAACTGAAAAATGGAATAGCGGGCTGAAATGACTTTCTTCCGTCGCGCTACACCATTGGGGGGCTGGAATTTCCTTTTTTTTTTACCCGAAAGATAGGGAATTGCAACAAAAATGAGAAAATATCTGTTCCCCGCTGGAATTAGCGTACTGAAACGACCTTCCTCTGTCGCGCTGTACCATTGGGGGGCAAAAATTTCCTCATTTTTGTAACCAAAAATGGTATCACGCGTCCAAAAGGAGCGAATTTTCGCCCAGAGATGGTCTGGCGTACAGGGATGACCTCCTTCCACCGCCCCACACCCTTCTGTGCATGAAATCATGCATTTAGGTGCGCAAAAATTGTATCACGCGCGTTGTATGTATATTGCTAGTATAATCTTGTCTCCTCATTGGGAAATATATGCGCCGAATAAAAATATGTTTGAATTTCGCGGGGAAATTCTGAGTATTGAGTTCTTCTCTCTATACTTTGACAAGCGTTGTCTATGGATGACACATGACAGGTCTCTAAAGTTAGGTTAGACAGTCGTTGATAGTTTATTTCGATCAAAGAACCTGAAATAATTCTCATTTTTTCGTACATTTCGGTGATGGAACTTTCCGAGAGTACGATCAGGGGTTTATCTAGCTTACCAAACCCAAAGATAATAAACGACGTAACGTTCGGGAATTTGTTAGACGTTGCTATTTCGCAGTTATGCGAAAAGTCAGAGGGAAAATGTGAGGATCAGAAACCACGATCCTAATTTACTGCCAATTTTATTCAGTCGTTTCCCAGTTATCCCGAATTCTTATTCACAGACGTCTCTCAACTGTACGGATCAAGACCAGACGTGGTCAAAGAAATATTCGGCAATCTGTTAAGTTTACTGATCGACGCTGGAAGGCTAGATCTGGACGAAGAAAAATTGAGCCTTGCTCTGACAACAGCTAACATCACTGGACCGAGGGTAAAAAAGTTGTGCGAACTTTACGCCAGCAACAAAGAAGCTATTCAAACTTCTTTGAAACAAATCGGCAACAGTTTACCACATATCGTTGACGTCGATTGGAGATTGGATTATTGCGTCAAGGTAACCATCCGTAATTTCTCACCGACGGTATTGCCCGCTTATAAGTTCCATCATTAATTTACAACTTCTCGTTACAGTCCAACATTGAAAATTCCGTTGGTACGCAACTGTTTACCGTTCAATTCAGCACAATCGATCGAGGAGATCCAGAGACGACGAAATTCACCTGCACGACACATCAGCTACAAGAATTGGTGTATAAAATGAAGGATGCCGTACGACACGTGGAAAAAGTGGCCAATGTATGAGATAATCGAGAGCGAGAAACTCTTCACTCTGTACATTCGTCTGAGCAATCATTAATTGTTACGAAATTGAATCGAACATTGATAATATTACGTAGTAATTATGAATAATACTGATACTGACTTTGGATAAAATTGTGTCATTCGAGTTTGAATTTACCCCGCGATAATCAAAACTGTCGAATTCGATTCGATACAAGATGGCCGCCGCTATTTCGGCGAAAAGCGCCGCCGGCGGCGCCCTCTCTGCGCACTCGAGTGCTCCTGGTTAATTTATGAGTATTTATCTTATTCATTTGAGATAAGCAGGATGTGGTAGAGGATGAATCAGGCTCGTCAGATGTATTCGGTAGACGTGAGACATTCGCTGGCTGTTTGAGATCGGAATTGATTCATAAATCGGCGATCAGAGAGTCCGTACCAGTGATACGAAAACCGAGCGGTTTTATACTCGAGGTAAATCTCTAAATTCACCCCGTTATAACACACGTAAAACTTCTTTGTCACAGATCGTGAGTGAAAAAAAATAACATCCTTTTTTAAATCGAATAAATTTCGAATTTTCACTACTCAGCATCGTAACCCGACTTCGAATTTCAATTATCCGAGGTCCAACTACTGTCAATAACAAATGAAACTAGACCTAGGTAATTGTTTACCACAATATACCGACGTAGATAACAATAAGATGTCAGTTATTTGGAACGATGGTTGAAAAACAAAAACCCGTTTTCATTCGCGAGTGTTATTATTGATCCTCGATTCATTAGCCGATCAAACTTGAAAAATTTCGCGTTCCATTTCTTTGTTTAGTTATATCGAACGGTCTCTTTGTTGTCGTTTTTTAAAGGCCCCTAGCCCGGTGTCGCGTTGCTTGACAAAAGTGTTCCACACCGCATTCCTTCAGTATTTGAAACGATAAAAAAAAATGAATCACCTTGTCATTAGGAAAGGTGACGAATAATTATACTCCCACTCTACAGCCTCCTGTAATGAGTATTAAGAAGGCACTTGACTGAATCAAATATCTTGCTATTGTAGCCACTGCTGGGTTGCGCTCTGGCTCAAACTGATCTTACTATTGTTTATTTTTCGTTTAGCTTGTCACTCCGTTTTAAAAAATGTCAAACATGAACCAACTGGAACAGCAGATAAACAGTCTGCAATTGAATCATGAAGGAGAAGTTAGGAAAACGCCGAAGAAAATCGGACCGACCGTTCCTCCGAAGCCTAAAAAATCACAGCCTGAGGTGAGACATTATTGAAAAACGATAATAATCTGCTTTCTTATGTTTCAAAACATGTACGATGACCTAATTTCCAGCTCTGTATGTGAAGCAATTGAGGAAAACCACATTTCCTTGCTTCTGATAAAGTCTCATTAGAAACTTTCCGCATCAGCATATTTAATCTAAGGAATGTCGACGCTTTTATGATTGAGTCAAAGAAAACAATCACGTGATTTATGACCCATCAAATTGTTTGATAATTACGTAATTCAGAAGCCTTTTTACCTTTGTTTTTTTCATCATAAGACTTTATATTTACATTTATGCGCTTCTAGCGATTTTAGAAATATTCGTTGCTTTATAAATTGCGTTATTTATTTCGAAATATATCGAATCGAAGCTTCCTCATACACTGAAACTCGCACATCCTACGCCAGCTTTGAGAGAACGTTGGCTTAAATTCCTGAATAATGATTAAAGACTGATGTTTGAAATCAAAGAATAGAAAAATACCAATTATAGATGATAAAAAAAAGAAGAAAGAAATTAATTATATTGGAAAATGGGCTGATGTTCTCTAGATCCCGCAAAGTTATTCACTGAAGACAGCGACCGCACCTTCATACAGCACAGTTTTAAACAACATCGCATCAAACGACACGCAGCCAAAGTCGACAAATTTGTACACAAACTCACCCGCGCCGTACATCCCGCAGACAGCAACGATTAGCGGAGATAAGGGTAACCCTGCTCGTAGTACGTCGACTAACGGAAGTTTGGGTTCTAACAAATTCTACAACAACGAGGAAAACCTCTACACCAATCAGCCGCAGGATAAATTTCAACCAAAGTATCCCTACGACGATAAAAACTTTTATTCAAATGTCGGAAATCTACCATCGCCCCAAGTTCCTGTCGACGATAGACCGGGCAGAGCCACTAGAGACGCGGTTTACGGGAATACCGAGGCAGCCTCGCCCGCTCCCATCCAAATGCAACAACAAAAAGAAAAGGATTTGATATACAGCAACATCCAATGGAACCCCAAGCCGGAAAACATGTACAGCAATATTCCTGGAGCCTACAATCAAGGTGAGGAGTCATTCGTTTAATTTCGGTCTCGTGAATTTCTCATATTCAGACTCAACAATGCTTCGTTTCAATTTTCCTGCAGAAGATCTTCCGCCGCCGCCTTCTCCCTCGGAATATGTTCCCTGTGTTCCGTCGAACTCGTTTCCTCCGCCACCAGAGGAATTGCCGCCACCCCCTAGCCCAGTCTCTTCAAGTTACAGCGAGCTGCGCCGCGCCACTTATCAGACGGATTATCCGTCTGAAAACTATCAAAACGATATTTATGGACCCAGTTCACAGTCCTCGACCTACGAGTCTATCTACGAGCCGATCAATCCAAGACCTCCGTCGCAGTTGTCTTGCAACTACTCCATGTATTCCGGATATGGATCGGCTCCGCCTCCTCAGGGAAAAATGTCTCCGGTCAAAGAGGTCGATGCGCTGACCAATCTCTTGGTACAAGGAATGGAAGACGGAGCCGACGACGGTGATATTTATGGAATATGTTCTCAATGCGGTCGGAAAGTAGAAGGGGAAGGAAACGGCTGCTCTGCCATGGACAACGTATTCCACATAACTTGCTTCTGTTGCTTCGTTTGCCAAGTGAACTTGCAAGGGAAACCGTTCTACTCGCTGGAAGGAAAACCGTACTGCGAGGAGGACTATCTTAATACTCTGGAAAAATGCTGCGTCTGTACCAGACCCATTTTAGACAGGATCCTGAGGGCCACGGGAAAACCTTATCACCCGTCGTGCTTCACTTGCGTCGTTTGTGGAGAAAGTCTGGACGGAATTCCATTCACAGTCGATGCAACCAACCAGATTCATTGTATTCAATGTTTCCACAAGTGAGTAGCAGGCCTGGTTGATCGGTAAATATTCGTGGATGTGTTCGGAATGAATTTTTCTTGTTATTTGCAGGAAATTCGCCCCTCGCTGTTGCGTCTGCAAGCTGCCGATCATGCCGGAAGCGGATCAGGACGAGACGGTTCGCGTCGTGGCGTTGGATAGAAGTTTTCATATCCATTGTTACAAGTGTGAAGATTGCGGGCTCATTCTTTCGTCCGAAAACGAAGGACGCGGTTGTTACCCTCTCGACAATCATATTTTGTGCAAAGGATGTAACGCCGCGAGAGTTCAAGTATTGACCTCGCATATGACTACAGAATTATAAAATGTTTATATAGTTTATAGCAGGTGAAAATGCGTAGCGACTCGGTAGAGAAAGATATATACCATAAATGGAATTGTTTTTATATAGATACGAGAATTAAAAAATACGAACGAACAAGGAATCAGTATTTTGATCACGAAAAGGGGGACATAGAAATGCTGAAAGTATTATATTAAATTATTACCACATTATCAAGGCTGGATATCATTTATCAAGTTCAAGTATACATACCTATAACCGTAGAGATTTAATAGTTTCATTCCATTATTTGATACAGAAAAGAATTGTTTTCATGTTCGTTACTCATTTCTGCTAATAGAATTGAACGAGATTACGGACAAGCTGATGTTTTTAGTTTTTATTGAGATTAACTAAGGCTGAAGGCCGAAATTTTGTGATGATATATCCAATAAGTTGAAAATATTGCGTATAAACGATATACTATAAAATATGTTACAAATCTTTGTATTATATATAGACTGCTTTTAATCGACGAGTATTTAACTATGAACTTCGACTCGTAGTTATTCTAGGTGTGTAGTAATGAAAATACGGTACTTGTATTTCCAACAATTTATGGAGACAAACAAAAAAAAAAGAATATATTTATTATGTGTATACGTAGATGATATTGGAGTAGGAAGGCGATATATGCAATGAAATATAGGTCTATATCTATATAGTATACGTAGATTACATGTATGTATAACGATTATCCGTGAGTTATTCAATTGAAAATTATGCTACACGCTTTGGTTGCCGACGAACCCTGTTTCTGAAACAGCTATAACTAAAATGAGATGTTTTTCTCGTGCCATTTTTTATGAACATGTATTCCTTTCTTCTATATAAACACACAAAATACATTCAAACTTTTTACATCTTACAATGAACTATTGATTTCTCCAATCTTCGGTATTAATGTATTCCAAAATTGCGAGATCCGCGACTTGAACCTAATTATTTGGTAGGAGATGGAAAAAATATCTAAACTTTGACCTGAATAAAATAAAATGAAGAGAATACGCTGGTTCTTTTGGCAGGCTGCCTAGGTATCTGTGTGGCTTGGGTTGCCACGCTCTAGGCGCCAATGTAACAACGCGCGTTTCCGCCACTCGTAGGAATCGTAAATCGCCCAGTTACACAACAATTCTTGATAAAATAATAGACAAATACTGGATTTAACGTTGTTTAAACTAAAATTGTATTTACTCAATTTTTCTTGACTATACAGGCAGGGGGGTTCTTACATGGGAGCAGTGGAACTGAACATTTTTTACTGCTAGCTTTGGTTTTAATTCTATTTGTGTATTTCGTACGTGCGGTCGATCGTCCTTAGCCTGAAATAAGTATATCGTGAAATTTTTCAAAATGCATAGCTGAATTACTACTCGCAGAATTATGGTAGGAATTCGGAGGAGTTTAGGACGTGTAACGAGGTGATCCGACAAGGCAGGCTCGCTTGATGAGATTTGTTCGAAATTTTCACAGCGTCATAGTTTTTACAGCGAAAAAAACACTCAATTTGAGCCAAGTCTAAGGGCTCAGGGAATAATGAGCTTGGCTCCGTCGTCGGCAGAGTCCAAAATAAGGGAAATGGGCTCTTCTACCGAAGGATGGACCGAAGCGATGTAAGACTTTTCGCTATTTCTCAAAGTCGGTTGGCCAGGTTTGGCCTTCAAAGATTTGACCGCATGCTGCGTCGTTTCGTTCCAGTTTTTCCACCCGCCGGTTGGCGTTTCGTTACCTGAAATCAAATAATCTCGGATTTTGCGAGCGTGCCTGGTCTCTAGTGTGTGGGAAGCGTTAAAATCGCGGGCGGGGCACGAGGGGGTAATGAGCAAGCGCTACAGAGCTCTTATCTACAAACTTGGATGTTTTTATAACAGTTATTATCTATTATCTACATGATTAACAATGAACTTCGTGTATCTCTTCTCTTTTATTCTGTAAAATTAAATTCGATACTGGAAATGAGTAGAATGGAGCAGAGACGACAGATTAGAGAAGCGTAGATTGATGGTCCTTCCAATTACTGCCTTACTGCTTACTTTTCAATTTCTCAGACAAGTCGTCGAACGTCGGATCCTGGATATTCAGCATAAGGCTGGTGCCGCTCAAATAGACACGGTTCTGTGAATTCGCGATCTGAAACAAACGCGATTCGCGATTAAACACCTCGATACCCTATCCATAAGCCAAACTCGAATTGTCCCCAAATCAAATTACCGTGCGGGATATGCTCTGCGCGGCGCGGATTTTCCTCAGCTTCAGGTATCCAGGGTTCTGTCCAACGGCTATACCCAAGTATGTCTTTGTCAAGGATAATTTAGAAGAAATTCGACAATCTATCCGCTATTAAAAACCATCGACGGGGAATCTAAAAGATAAGAGTTGCGACGATTGAAAAAGGATATCATTTTAGCGGCTTCGGCTTCTCCCTCGGCCTGTACAATCTTTTGCTGCCTCTCTTGTTTCGCTCTCTCAACAACGAATGCCGCACGCTGAGCTTCCTGCTGGGCGACTTGTTTGGCCTCTACCGCGGCTGTGTACTCCTTTCCAAAACTCAATTCCGTTATGGAAACGTCGTCCAATACAATGTTGAAGTCCTTGGCACGCTCCGTCAGCTCCCGACGGATCATTATAGAGACTTGCTGTCTCATGGTGATCAGCTGAGACGCGTTGAACTTTGCCACCACGGACTTCAAGACCTCGTTACAAATGCTGGGCAGCACCTGGACACGCGAACAAATATCTCATCCAGATCCAATATCTGTGCAAGTTTCCTTCGCAGAGGAAATTTTTTTTTTATTATTTTTTTTTTTTTTAATTACCTTCTCGTCATAGTCGAGTCCCAATTGCCTGTACATAACGGGCAAACTAGCTGCGTCGGGTCGAGACAATACCCTCAATGAGATATTGACCATTTGGAGATCCTTGGAACCGGTCGGGGACGAGATCTTTCGTGGTCTGCTCCTGATGTCGTAGATAATGGGGTACTGGAACCATGGAAGCCGGAAGTGAAGTCCCTCGGTCATGATATCCTTCTGAACACCTCCGAGGCGGGAGAATATAATGGCTCTGTGACCACCTTCGACTGTGAAAAAAAAATAAGCGTACATTTATTCATTTACAGTCACGTGAAACGATGAGCAACGGATGAAATAGAATTTGTCGGAGCGGAGGATGAAGCGCGGATGCATGAGTGACTGTTCGTTACCCGTGTACATGGACTGCGACACTCCGTAAACGGCAGCGCCGGCAACGGCGAGCAATTTTAACCCCGGGGACAGGCCGTTCGGAGCTTTTCCGAACTTGCTGGCGAAATCGTTGAGCTTGCTCTGAGCCATGGTTAAATGCGATGATTCCCGAAACTCGGTTCGTAACTTTCGATTGAAGACTATTCGGAATAATAACAAATTGTTGAAATAAATGCTCGATCACTCGGGAATGGTTATACGTAACGATAGGTAAACGGGATGATGCAAAGGTTAAAAGGCCGATAAGAAAATGCCGACTATCCTAAACCACGTGCTCGAACACAGAGGAGGTACTCGGTTCACTATTTCACGGAATATTCCAACCCGCTAGTGATGCTGCGCGGTCCGCGGACAATCTAACTAGATACGCTTGCCTCTTGTTTGACCAGAGGGCGCGACAGGCGCGATAGAATCGTGGTGGGAATTTTTCAAACTGTTTCAAAAGAATTCTGTTTCAACTCGCGCATCGATTGTTGAGAACCTAGTATTTGAAAATGATCGAATGAAACCAGAGTATTATATTTCTTTTATATGGAATACGAAAATGTCAAAAAACATTTTTATTTGTATAAGATTATACATTCTTAATAACTATATTTATATGTGTTTAATTAGCTGTATAATGGTTCCGTAAGAATTTTACTCAACGTTGCCGCAGCGTAATTAAGTTAAACGATGAAAATCAATATACAATATTTGTACACACGTAGCCTACCGAATGTTAATTTAAAAAAAAATTGTTTACGTTTCACCTGCAATTACCGTTTTACAATATTATTGTTACTATATCAATAGTTAATAGTATCATTCTCATGAGGAGAAACAGAAACATTTCAATTTACGTTCATAAATTTCAAGCTCTTGTACTAAATATTACATCGAGCGTCGTATTTTACGATAGATAAAAACAGAAAATTGATCCCATTATTATGCTGGCGCCCGACTATAGCGACGCGATTACATTATCTCGAGCTACAGTACAAATCGTATCTTAATATTTTTAATGATGAGTTGTTTCTTGTTTTTGTATTAAAATAGTAGTAAAATTGTCTTGGTACTTTAACTGCGAAATTGCATCGATATTAGTAATTAGAGATTCAATTATGTTTTTTTTTCTCGTTCTCTTTTTATATATATATATGTATATATATGTATATACACTTACTAAAAGTTAATAGACATCATATAGTATAATACAAACACATAAATATACGTGACATAACAATACATATTATTAATATGCAATAACTAATCAACAAAATATAATGAGAACTAAAATATTAACATTTCAATAGCCACACAGTAATTTTATCGCTGTCTCAACCAGAAGACGAAAAAAAGAGAAACTATGATTATTATTTTCTGTCCCTGTGCATCTTTAGATGCCGAAAGACAATTATCGATTGGTTTATGCAGAATTTTATACCCGAGAATAATCATTGTTAACAATAATTGGTACATCAAGGAAGATTCTTGTTATCCAAACGGTCGCGTTCTGCAGGCTTCTCAAAAGTATTTCTTTACTTCAATAAATTAATAATAAACCAGACAATAATCAATTCAATCATTACTCATATTTATCTATATCTCTTTCTTACCAGAATATTTCTAGATCTCACAACAATACAAATCGCCTTTAGTGTCAACGTCCTCCCCTCGGTTCTTCAGTCTCAAAACAAAACCTATCTCATGAGTTCAAATCAATGTAAAACACTGTATAAAAGATCAAACGAATAATCAAGCAACGAAACTTAAACACATTCAGCTAATCCCGAACAGCAAAGACCGTCAACGTAAAGTGCCCTCGCAAGGTAGCGTAGTGCTATTGGCTTGTTTGATTATAGGAACGGCCAAAGAAGTGACGGAAGATCTGGCGGGTTTTATCGGCGCGCACTGTGCAGCTAGATGGCTCTTGCTCGGACTATTGGCCAAGTTCCCGTCGCTTTGAGGAAGCCTGAGTCTAGCCTCGAGCTGCAGTTGTTGTCTGTTCTGCGCCTGGCTAAGAGCGTACAAACTCTGAAGGCTGGGAAAAACTGAGGAGAGGCTCGACGATCGTCCGCTGCTCGTGGGGCTGGGTAGGCAAGAGGGAGCGTAGACAGGGGCTCTAGAAGTGGCTGGCATCGGTAAATCGGACACTCTGTGAGCGGCGGGAGTCAGAGACCCGGGAGGAGCTCGATAGTACCGTTGGCCCCCGACCACGGTGACGAGCTGGCTCTGAGCCATGTTATTTTCCCTTGCACAAGCGGCGGCGGATTTTCCTTTTGGCTTTGAAACAGGTTGCGGGATCCTAAGAGGATGAATATCCATCTTCTTGCCCCCGCTAAGATCCAGGGCATCTTCTCCCAGGTGATCCTGATCTTTTTTCCGTTTGGGACTGATCTTTATCTCCCTCGGAGTCTGGGGTGGCTTCATTTTGGTCGGTGCTGGCATTCGTATCTGTCCTGTTTTCAGGGCTTTGAGAACCCTAGGATCCACAGATCTATCATTGAGCGTTATGCTTGGATTAACTTTGTTCAACATGTTGGTATTATTGTCCTTAGAATGTCCAGGATCGCCCGTCGGACTCTGGCTAGTATTGGGAGACTTTGGAGCGGTCAGAGTTATGCTCAAACTCGCTGGAATATTTAGACCACATCCGTCCAGCAAATTTCTGGTATTACTGTAAAGATTTGGACTAGACTTTACGTTGGTTGGATTGACTGGTCCCTGAGGAGGGGACTGTGATTTCTTCTCCATTCCAGAATTCGTCGTCGTATTATTTGGGCCATTGGTAACCTGTTGGCTAGTTTTGTTCATCCTGTTCAAAGGTTTTACCGTTAATTTCTTAGGCGGAGTTGTGAAAGGCAGTTTCCTTCGTTTTGCTTCGAATATTGGTAAACCAGGTGGGCATTTTCTCTTCACAGCTCCAGGAGGTAGCGGAGGATCGCTTGGAAATGCATAAACGTCGATTTTGGGCGCTGGAGGCGGCGGTGGTGGTACGTTTTTGGCTTGAGATTCGACCTTCGATTCTCTGGCAGTGAGTTGAAAACTTTGTAGAAATTGTTTCTTGTCTTGAAGATCTGCTGGCTTCTTCGACGCGATATTATTCTCACCGTTTAATTTAACCGGCGTCTTTGGCGTATCGACAAATGTAACTTTACGTTTCTGTTTCTGATCCTGCTTCTCTGGATTTTCTACCACATCTTCTTTCTTTTTCGTTACAACGGTCTTCTTCTCTTTCTCCAAGGGTTCGTTACTTTCGGTGGGCGAACTTTTCGCTGTAGCCTTGGCCTTGGCAGCTTCGTTTTCCACGGGACAACGACGCAACAAAACATTGCTGATAACTTTCGGTTTCTTCGATGTCAAACTGCTCGGGGAACATTGCTTCAGAGTGATTTTAACACCGTTTGAATTCTGCCCATCTCCTATGCTAACGACGCTGAATTCCTGAGGCGAAACTTTTGGATCCGTTTTAGTCACTACTGGGGCAACTTGTTCCCGACTCGCGGGGCTTTTGAGGACCTCGTAACAGCCTTCAGAATTCTTCAATATCTTAATTGGGCTCTTGATCTGTGGTAATTTCTTGGTATTGTTAACCTCCTGCTTTTCTTTTTCAGTTTTGATCTCGTTCGTATCGACGACCGAAGTGGAATCTGCAGGCGGGAGACTAGCCCCGAGGCCAGGAGTCGACGGACGATCGTGTGGCGGGGCTTCGAGTCTAGGTTCTTCTTGTGCGATACGATAGAAAAATCTCATCGGTGCGTTCTGTGGAGAAAGGAAGCAATCATTGAGAATAATCGAATGGAAAGAACGTTATAAAATTGAGACACGTAAACTGGAAAGCAAAGAAACTCACCCTTTTCCACGCGTACATGTAGGCAACGTCCATGAGGGTCCAGTGCTCGGGCAGAGGAGCAGTACGGTGGCAGACCTCGATGGTGTAGCGGGTGAGATCGACGCTGTATTTAAGAGCCAAGAATTTCTTCAGATGGGCGATCGTCACCAAAGCTGGGCACTGAAGATATCTTCTGTTGGTATTCCCGTCGCTGTTGTTATTGTTGTTCAAATTTCTCTGGGTAGCTTCGACGTCATTTGCGCTAGCCCCAAGAGTCAGAGGGTCTGCTCCGGGTGGTAAAAATTCTAAACTCAAGCTGACCGCATCCTCGGGAGCGAAAATCAATCTCCCGCTGACGTCTTCACCTTTCTGTTCCGGCGTAGCTGATTCAGCTGTTTAGGATAGGTGAAAAGTGAAAAAGTTGTAGTTACTGAAATGATATCATCAGAAAAAAAACCGCTCTACTTCTTGCAATGTCTGTATCTGGCTTTCACAGAGTCTGGTCTATAAGATTATTTATTCGTTACCATGCTCGGGATGTTTCTTGTAGAATTCTCGCCTCCTACGCATTTCCTTGTGGTAAAGTCCAGGGACCAATTTATAGACAATATCCTGCAACGCCTTGTCAGCCCTGCGATTCGAATCAGAAAAAAGTATGTTTACAAGTGTTGAGATTTGGCTCAGACAAGCCCAGACTTGAGTCTTATACTCACTTAATATCAGGCTTTGCATTGTTGAGAACATGATTGCACGTCGGACAATTAGCTTCTGAACTCAGATGCTTCAAAATACAGCTTCTACAGACTGAAAGCACAAATGAAAGATCACGGATTAGCATCATTGTAAATAATCCTGAGAATGAAAAAAAACTGGCAAAACGTTTCACGATTGACTGAATATTCTGAACAATTGATTTTCGAAATTCTGAATCTCTGTCATTGATATCGTGACATATGCTAGGTGAAATACTTCAGACCTGTATATGTGCAGCAAAGTGGGCGTTGACAAAGAGGATCCTTGTGACGTTGTTTCTAGCAATGCTCGGGGCAATGACAGAATTATGATGTATATCACGGAGAAGAGGAAATAAAAAGAACTGATAAATGGACGATAGTAGATAAATTTAAATGTAGGGTATTTTCAAGATAGTACAAGAGCTCGATAATTCTGACGGTTTGTTTAGGTTTCAACCTGGATTTTATCATAGGTTGGGAATGATAATCTCCCACATAACTTGTGTGGTCTTTGGACAAGACTTGAGAGAAAAATCGTACTCCCAGAAACGGTCCTACAGACCCTAGTCAGTTAAAATTTATACTTCGTCTTTCAGTATATTATCTCCACTTCAGCGCGAGAATTACTTGGGCCATGTGCTATTTGGCTATGGAAAGAAATAAGTGAATCCTGAAAAGTCTCGATATTTATATTACATATTACAAAGGATAACACATTCCGTAAAATCAGCCATTGCCTGTTTTGATCGCAGTTTTTCTTCCTACCCAGTTACAATGAATTTTAGTCGTTAGTTTCGAAACGAATAGTGCACACGTTGGAATACATATACGATACAAGTGATATAAAACTTACACGAATGCAGACACTCGACGACGGTGGTGGCATCTACGAAATATCCTCTGCAAAGAGGACATATCAAATAGGGGTTCACGTCTCGTAGATACGTCCTCCTGCCCATCCCCGCCATTTTTTTCTTTCTTTCTTTCTTTCTTTCTCGACAATTCTTTTATCTCTCGTATACTTTGTCTAATCTACCGAAGGCTGAAACATAAAAACATCGGAGATAAGCTTGTACGAAGAGTCTGACTAGACCTGACGAAATTTCGGTGTTATTTCTCGAGAGTCTCTGGGGGTCTGAAAGTTCATCTTTTTTTCTCTCTCCCCTCCCCCCTGCCGGCTCCTTATTCAATTACGGCTCTCCTACCCGGGACAAGGACACAGTTGGTTCGGATTAGATTAGAGTTTTATTCCTAACTGTAAATCTTCGATCGTGGTCTTCTATTCGCGGCATCGAAATAGCGGTGACATGTACATTATTTCCATAAAAAAAATGTATTTACGTTGTGTACGACGACTCGGTGGGGAATTTTAAAGCCCAGGACTACACGGTAGGTACGTAGAGGAAAAAAAAGGCACATATGTATGGAGCAAAGAGCATAGTACGTAGCTGGTATAGCCAGCATGTGTTTAGGTTACCCCACTTTCATAAAGGACAGCTCTCAGGTAGCGAGATCCCCTCCCTTCGGCTCCTTTCCTTTCCCTCCTCCCCCCTTCGCCCTTCGTTCTTCTCTGTTCCCTTCACGGTCGACAATCGTGTTTTCCGTTTTTCATTTACTTTCGTTACTCACATACAAATGCAATAGACGGTTTAAACCACTCGGTTACCCCGGGGTTTAATTTTAGCCGAGAAAAAGAGTCGAGAATTTTGCTGATACCGTAGAATCGTCTCAATCCCCATTCCCCGTACGTACGACCAGCGACGCATGGGTACCCGATGCATAGCGGCATGCGACACACATGCAGGGCCTCGTGTACCCACGTATGTACCTCCTTTACTACACTGTAGGTAAAACTATAGTCAAAAAGTCTCGGTTAGTGCCGAGTGCCGAGTAAAGTTCCCCTCTTTGTGTACGATATGCAGTCTACTCCGGGTAGGAGGAGGTCTCCGGCTACAGCCGTAGCTGGTGGCTCGGTCACTTACACGTAGGACCAGACGGTACGATCTAGAACCCGGCGGTATAACCGAATAAAAGGTTTTTCTCGTACTTTATTTTCGACAAATAAATCGTAAGCCAAGTATAAGTAAACACACCTCAGTAATGTCCTTGGAGTAATAAAGCATCGAAAGTAGTTCGCACGTCGAGTTGATAATCGAAGGTGTTCGATATAGGTCCGTGGTGAATTGGCACGATACGCGACGCATAAGAGAAATATAAGTATAATGAAATTAAAAAAAGTGCAACAATCACACGGCACAGTTGCGGTGGAGGTGGTGGTCGAGTATATCCACATCCATGTCCACGGTCAGTAGCGATGTATGTTGAACCAGTAACAGCGCCATGTTGCACAAAGCGGTAAGAACTGGAAGCTCGGGTAGTGAGTTTGAGAGAATAGAAGGTTGGCCGGGGAGTGGGGAGCCGGAGTGGAGGATGAGAGGTGGACAAACGGAGTGAATGAAAGAGCGAAAGAGAAAGAGAGGAGCAGGAGCAGGAGTAGGAGGGCGACTAGCGACTAGCGACTAGCGACGTTAACGGAACGTAAAAACGTATAACCGATCACGGTGACGTCTCGCGCCAAACTAAACCCGAACACCGAACGGGGGATAGACTCGCGCTCCCTCGACTACCGAGCCCTTCGCTCCCCTCCACCGTCCCCGACCCTTCTCTCTCTCCCCCTACCAATTTACTCCACCTCCCCTCACCGGGTCTGCCCTACCTCCTGGCCTTCGGCGCCGTTCACGTTTCCGATTACTACCCACCGCCGAGGCTGAACCGAATCATTTTTACGAGTGTGTGAAACGTCCGACACACGTTCGTGCGCCTTAACCCGCGTTGCCGTACCACGCGCCCGTGCTCCCTTCATTTCCCTTCCCTGGGGTACCGTCGCTCGGACGAATGAAGGGAGCCGGGGAAAAACCGGGGGATTATACCCACACCAAAAGGTGGAAAGGAGGAAAGGAGGAAAGGAGGAAAGGAGGAAAGAACGAGGAATGGACGAAGGGGTGCGGTGAGGCAGGAAAGAGAATTCGAAGAGAGAGCGACGGACAGTGTGGATAGAGATACGGAGACCCATCCGGCAGCTCCTCGGTTCTACCGTTCTTTGCTATGTAGCGCTGCGGAGCGGTACGAACGGCCTGCATTCTATTGTTATTATATTATGTACAACGTATGTGCCATTCCAAGTGCTATCCTCGCGCTTGCGAGAGCTACTAGATGGAACGTTGACAACGCTTTGTCCGAATGAGAGTCTCCGTTTCGTAACATTTGTGTCTCATTCCGGGCGAGTTTTGAACGAATGTTTTGCAGGTACGGATAATTGCGGTGAACCGCGGCGTTTGCGACGACCGTGATCGCAAATACCGAATGATACTCCTAGCCGTGGGTCCTGGGTATCTGCTACCGATATCTCGTGTTGCGCGTACCGTTGCTATAGGTCTCTTTACCGCACGGTGAACGTGCAGGACGTGTAAACGCACACAATACGAACATTCTGATCACAAATACGGAGCCGGAGTAGTGTGTACGGACGTGTGTACGGACGTGGAGAGAGAAAATATATTAGTAAAGGGACCGGGTCTCCGCCCTGCGCCTCCACGTTCGCCAAGGGACCTTCTCGGTTGTTCCGTCTATGCCTACCGTACTCGAATGCCTATATACTCCGCTCCACTCCACCGACACGTACATTATTCATCGTACACGTACGCGCGTACGCGAGTCGCACACATCGGTAGCGAGTCCGCCCGAAGGGTAGCGCGACGGACGAGTAGAAAAAGTGGGAAAGGGAGTGCTACGGGCTGAAATCACCAACCGAGCAACATCCACACGATGCAGCTCTCACGGAATTTAACGCCGGGTGTACGGCGAGGTTTCACCTCGACCCGTGGCCGGAGCGTGTAGCGTTGCCTTTCCATTTGTAGACCCTCGCTTCGCCTCTCCTCTCCCCCGTCTCCGGCTCTCTCGTCGCTCTCTTCCCCTCCGTCATTCTTTTTCCCCCCCACACAGAGTCGTGATCCCACTCTCCCCCCTCCCCCCCTTGAGAAGGCTAGGACCAATGAGAGACCGGGTTGGTTCGCCCTCGGCGCGGAGGCCCTTCTCCCGCACCTAAACCCGCCGCTGTACCGAGAGATACGTGTGTGCGTACGTCGAGGTGGCTTTACCTTGCGATTACCCCCCGAGTTTTTGGGGCGCGGGTCATATACCCGGCTCTGAGGTAGGCTTTGCCATTTGAATGAAATAATAAAAGAGGGAATAAAACAACGCCGTTCGTTCGGGGTACTTTAATCGTACGGCAAACAAGATAATTGGGACCGCGGGCAGAGCGGGGGCATCGAAAGTGGTCAGATTATGGACGAGCCGAGTCACTTTTTAGAGTTTCGCAAATACTGGGATCGCGGTTGATCGCCGAGTTTGTGCCCCACATTCTCTCCTCCCGCGTCTCTGGCTTTAATCGTCAATTTTTCGGGACTGTCGGACACTTGTGGATACCGTTCTTTGGTGGAAACTACCTCGAGGTTGTCCAGGACCGAACGGTGGTTACGGAACGTTGAAATTTCTGTCCGAAATGAGTAAAATTCGAGAAACCGTGACCCTGCAACGTGACTCCGAGGCCTTTCAACCTCTGCCCAGAAAACACTCGTCGTTTCCGTAATTTATGTTCTTTTTCAAAACAAATCATTCTCGAGTACCCGGCCAACCTTTCTCCGACTGGTCGTTGATTTTTTCCAAAAACCATTCGTAGGATCGCTCGTAAATCCGTACCAAAATGTCCGCCCGGTGTTTCTCACTCGCGCTTCTGTCGCGAAACGTTATCCTTGTACGGAAACCGCGGTCGCGTCATCTTGGTAGCGCTGTCATCGTCGAAGAACATTACCACGTCGTATTCGTTGACGAAGAACGTTGCTTTCGATACTTGAACTCTGTACGAACATCTCGCGGCTTAGATTACTGCACATACTCGTCGATGATCGTGCAGCGAACGAATAACCAATCGCAAGATACAGCTTGATCCCGGACATCCGCGTCACTTGTTGGGTGCTTATAGAAATTTATATCACCATCCGAGCGGCTGCGAATGAGCAACGTTCTCGCATACGGTACGATTATCGATGTTTTCTCGACGGGTCAATTAAACCTGAACGCTTGCTAATTAACCGTGCGACAGTCTACGCTCTTGTGTTACCGTATCTATAATTAAAAGACACGTGCGTTTGCTAATTGCCTCGATGTTGCCATAGCGTGTTGTATACCAGTCGAGTCGAGAGCTTTCATACCTAGTTTTAACGCACGTCTAAAATGGCGTTCTTGTTCGAAAATTCAAAAGTAATTTAAAACAAAAACCCGTTGAGTAAATTACAAGGATAACGTCGCTCTCCCCGAGCAGACTGTAACCTGTCTTTCAAAGTCGGCGCCACAATGACGATAACAAACCATCGGAATTGCGAATGACGAATGACTCCGCGGGGTATCTACGTCGTAATCGCGTGAATCCCGTCGCGGTGGCGGTGGCTCGAGTAGCGATACCGTCTTGGGGGGGGTTCGAGGATGATGATCGGTACCGGCATGGGCAGGCATGGGGATAGTCGTGGCAGATTATATGTATATCTGCACTCGTTTGAAATAAGAAAAGCGAGTCGGTATATGTAGGTATAGGACATGTGGGAAGGCGAACGGCGAGAATCAGCGGTTCGGTTAGCCTATATATACGTAGGCATCCCGAGGCACATTATCGCAAGGTATGTAGTAAGCGCGGGCAGATATATCCTCGGTACGGCTCGTGAAAGTTCGTAGTATTCCGTTCGAGCGAGGCGGGGTTTAGGCGGGGTCGATACGATAGCGTTAGGTATAGTCCCGGTTCGGGCGATCTAACTATATCAAAAAGTTTATATCAGTGGTGGAGACCCAGCGCAGCGGAGTATTCCGTGACCGATCAAAATACCCTGACAGTTGAACGGATAGTGGTTGGAAAAAATCACCAACAAACGTCATTAGTCGAGTGGAGATTTTTATTCGTACTGTTTAACCGTGCTAAGTGCAGAAGCCACTATGGTGCGGTACGTCGAGGGTTCTTTGGATCGGGCCTTGAGGCAGTCGGCGGTGTTGCCGTACCTCTGCTCCGTAGCATAACAAGTATTCGAGCAGAGAGCCGCGGTACGTCGTTGCCACATTTATCCCGTGGTGGCCCACGGCTCGGCTTACTGATTTTTCTGCGCTGGTAAGCTTAGTACAGCCTACGATCATTTTCTTTTCTTCATCTTGCTCCAGTTTTTCTTTCTCTCCGAACGCTCACGATCGTTCCATCGATTTATCGGCCAGTCGTCGATTCCCCGCACATCGGTGATTTTGCATTTTTCCAAATTGTCATTTCCATTTTCAAATTAAAATCCCACATCGCTCTACGCAACGTCGCTACTCCTACCACGTTTTATAAACAATTCCGTGAATCCCTGGGCCAGAGTGCAGTCGCGGTCGACCCTCCTCGCGGATGGAATTGTTTATCTCGTTATATTTATTTCCTTTTTTGCGTTCTCGCGCGGGGCACGTCGGACACACCGTGGTCCGGTGCACCGCTCGTTCTCGCTTTGTGTGCTTTGCGAAACCGATCCACATGCACGTACGCGTACACGCGAGTGTCTGGATGGAGAATATTTAGAGTTGAATTATGTACGCGCGATTTCTTGCCAATGTTTTCTTTGCGACGTAGGTGTGCCGGTTGCGGTGCCAGCCAGCGAACGGTTTCGTGTCGTTTAATTTGCCAGCGTACGCGGTTAGAGACCGCGATTCGACGTTCTGTTTACTCCAACGTCGCGCTAGATTTTCACAATCCACGGATCAAAGAAATTTAACTCACAACTGTGGATGCAGAAGAGTAGAGAGCGAGAGAAGTTGTTTTTATTAATTTTTTTACGATCAAATTGAAATCGCGAAAATACATCCCCTTTAAGCGCGATGGACCCTAAAGACAGAAACACGAGCCTGTGGTACGCGAGGACCTCGGATGGAAATAATAATCGATTCATAAGAAAGAATGAACTGCGTTAAAAATTTCTTCACACGTGTGAGACAAAAAAAATGGTCAAGTACAACGTGACGAATAACGACGACAGCGGGAGAGTAAAAACAGAAGTTAAACCTTCGCTACGAGTTCCATAGAAGAAAAAAATTCTACCCACGGTCCTTTCCGAAGAGAAAGGGGAAAAGAAATACCCCAACGCGAGTCGAGCCTGCGAGTCATGAATTAGAAAAAAAGAAATCTTGAAAAGTGTGATTTGCTGGCGGTCGCGGGGTAGACGAGAACGTCACGTGCTATTTGACCACGTGTCGGTCTGACACTAGACTTTCGTCCTTATGGTATTGGGGTAAAGTGAAAAATGCGGGAATAGCCAAGGGGTTCCGCTCCCGGTCCCTGTCCCCCGGACTTTTCTCGGTTATAGTCACAGAAATCCCACTCGAGTCGACTCCATACGGTACCCACTCGGCTACTCCCGCGTCCATCGAACACAGTTCCAAACTTCCAATCATCGAAGCTCAAATATCGCGGTGCATAACTATGCAGATCCGATTACAATGCGCGTATGTACGCGTTACGTATGCGCCTACGTTTGTAGCAATGAAGTAGGTATATGTAACTACGGGAGGGGGGTGTTGTACGAGCGGAGGGTGAATCGGGATGTGGGTACGACGTGCGTCACCCCTCATCCCTTCGCTAACCGGCGCTACCCCCGCGCGATATCTCCACCCTCGCCTGAATCCACCCTAACTACGAACCCGGGTGCCTTTACTCTCGGCATATCTCCCAACGCGCGAGTCTTATAGAGATATGCATTTTTTTCGAACGCTGCTGATGTTGATGTTGACGCCGGGATCCTCGCCGTGGTGCACTTGCGCGCAGCATGCGCGAGTTAGGAACTAGCGAACGCTATATAGCTGCTCTCTCCGCATCACTTAGTTATAAGATAGATCGCGGCTGGGTGCTAATCGCTAGGTAAATAAGCTTATATACCGGGCGCGTTAATCACTTCAGGGTGGCATGCGCGTTGTAACACTGCAGAGACGAAACGAATCTCTTCTATATATCGTCCAAATTGTATACCCAACTATAATTGCTGTCCACAATTATAGAATCTCTTCCAGGTGTGTTGAATTTTGTGTTACAGGCCTAAAACAATATGGCGACCGTTGAAAACGGCAACAAACCCTTGGTCAAAGACCTCCACGAGCACATCGTGTGTCCTCTATGCCGCGGCTACCTCATAGACGCAACAACGCTCGTCGAGTGTCTTCATTCCTGTTAGTACAATCTATATACGTTATATCATAAATCAACAATTTTCTTTGAATCGATGCACTCTTCATCGGTCAGTGAAAGGTTTCATATACCTCGAGATATACCTATATGTATAGCTGCGCAACACATGCGTAAGTCATTTTAAATTGATGCGGTCGTAGAGGGGGAGGGAGGGAGATTAAAAAATGGCCGACGCTTGTATCACGCTCGGTGTTCCCTTTGATCAGTTTGCAGGGGTTGCATAGTGCGCCGGCTTGGTAGCGGCGCTCGAGCGTGTCCGGTATGCGGAGCGGTTACCCTTCCTCCGTTGCTGCCAGACCTGGCCCTGCAGCGCCTCGTGTATCTCGCGGTGCCTGGTCTCTACCGTTCCGAATTGGACCGGAGGCGTCATTTCCGTTCCGTCAATCTACAGTATCCACCCCCGGCACCGCCGCTCGGTGCTCTGGCGCTGACCCTCGACGACGCCGTGAGTCTCAGTCTTTGCGAGCTCCTGAACGACGATGACCGAGGCTCCCCGCGAGCCGACAAAGTCAAAGCTATAGATAAGATTGAGCCGTCCGCGGACGACGACGAGAACCCGGCTTCCAAGAGACAGATCAGGTACCTCAAGTGTCCCGCCGCGGTGACGGTCAGACATTTGGTCAGACTTTTGGCGCTGAAAAGAGGCTGGGGAGACACGGAGGGTAAACTAACGCCAAAAAGGATCGAAATGCTTTACGAAAATGTAAACGAGGATGACGGAAAGACGGAAATGCATCCGCTCGAACTCTCCTGGACCCTTCTGGACCTCGCCTGCATCTTCAAGTGGGACAAGGTGCGTAGATTGGCATTTCTTTCCCTTCATTTTCTATGCAAACTTGACCCTTTCAGTGTGGAAAAACCCTTTTGAAGGTTTGAAAACCTTCTTTACAGAGGGGACGGGGATGGGGG